>JAYXIM010003818.1:0-20475 GCA_037575425.1 Anastrepha fraterculus
AATCGAATCTCGTTAACAAACCATTAATTGTTAAAAATTAAAAAATGTAGGTACTCATTATATGATATATGAGGTGTGTTCAAAAAGTGTCGCGAATTTTGTGTTTTTTCAAAAATTATTTATTTATTCATCACCATCACCAAACGGTAGACAAAAAATATAATACTAATTTGGGGGAAAAAACAAATCCATTATTTTTCCGTAACATTTTTGTGTAAATGGTTTACAACTGTTTTATGGTGGATATTTAGCTCCGGGGCGATGCTACGGCTACTTGCATGCAGGTCAACTTCGATTATTTCTGTGATTTTATCGACATTTTCGACATTATCGACATTTTCTTTATCATCAAAAATTACTGAACTTAGTCGACAAAAGCAAAATCGCACGTAATTAGCTGTTACAGTTTCAGCATCATAAACACCATTCACAATTTCAGCGGCCTGGCTTGCATTTTCGTCTTTATCTCTTTGTTGACTTCCATTGTTAACATCCTGTAACTCACAACTAAATGAAACAAACAAAAAACAGGTAAACATTTTTTTAGTGTGTAATGTTGCCTTCAAAACGAGCATAAACTTTAAATTTTTTTATTTATACTTTACGAGATATCGATCACTACAGCTATTATCTATCGAGGAAATAATGGATTTATTTTTCCCCATCATATTTTGTAGGAACGCCACTCAAAGAATTACTTTGATATGACAACGGCAACAAAACTACAGATTGGATGGAAATAATTTGTATAGTATATTTAATAGTAAAAAAATTAATTAGTTTGTCAAAGCCCCATTGTTTTCATGAGCACGATCTTCTAAATATATAGGGTGTTTTATAAGCGCTTGAGAACCTAAAATGATAATACAAAATACAATTACTAATTGCTGGAATGATCTTTTTATTATGTTCTAGTGGAATTTATTTTTTGAATAATGACACCCGGCATATGTCCGTCGCGGCGACGATTATGGCAAGTTCCGCCGTATTGTTGGAACCAAATGACATGGATGTTTAGCTGATTAATTTTTGGAAGCAATCATTTAGTCACCGCAACGACAACTCTTTCATCATTTCGAAAGAAATAAGGACCGATGCTGTCATCATTGTGTAAACCGTACGTAACATGCGCCAAGTTCTCTATGAACTTCGCGAACACATTTTTACTAAACAGAAATGTCAACACAGTTTGCCATATTCAGCTGTCAAACCATAGTTGTGGATCTCGATAGTTCTCATATAGCTAAAAAACATCCGATATGACACAATGATTGGTAAAACTGTTTTGAACTCTCAAACAAGTGAATTGCCATTAGTAAAATTATCACGTTTCTTTCTTTTTCCCCCGTTCTAGTTCCAAAATCAATATCATAATTACTAAATAATTTCTATACTAATCAAGTTTACCTAAAATCTATCGCATTTGCTCTGCATATCAGTTTTATTTCTTTTCTAAATGTTATTACCTACTCCTAAAAACATAAAAAAAGTCATTCAAAGCCACAACTTCAGTTGCTGGTCGTCGGCCGTGCCCTATGCCGACTTTCATATCCATATCTGGTGCCCAGTAAGCAAATGACCAGCACTTCAAACACTGATGGCCTTCCACAAACTTATCAGCCAGCTAAAATGTGTCGTTAATTTAGTGTATTCCCGTGTACGATAACGCGGCGGCCAAGTCGCGACTACGTGGCTTTGATGGTGGGCGCACACACATACACACCTTTCCGACGAATGGGGCTAGCCAACTGGCCGCCAATTCCACCAACAAAAATGATCAACAATCAAACAAACGCACAGCAAAAGCATAAAAGCAAGCGGCGTCGTCGTCATTGCCCAGCGTTGCAGTGTCGCAGTGCTATTATCGCGACCGGCCATTGACTAGCTGGTCGGTCAGCCGAGCGGCCCAGCCAGCTTGGCGGCAACAGAGAACGGCCGCGCTGCTATGCGAGCACTCAAGGCGGCGAGCAAACGCAATCGAATGAATGGACTCTGTTCCGGGCCTTACTATTGGTAATGAGTAAATAACCAGGTCCATTCAATTGATGGGCGGCCTACATGCGCGCGGCAATGCAGCACTCATCAATTTTACATTTTCGGCACAAAATAATGGCGACAAAACAGAAAAGCAACAAAACCAACAAAATCAACAAAACATAAAACAAACACAAAACGCAAAGAACAACAGAGCAATGGACGTAATTAAAGTAAGGGAAGAAGTATAAATATTTCAAAAGTACCGATAAACCGCCGATTTCGAAACGTAGTCGCTGCAGCAGCGGTGAGCAATGGAAAATAAAAGGAAACGCGCTGACGACGGCACTGCGAAACCCGATAGCGAACATTACCGCCGCTGTGCGCTGTGTGGTTGCGTGCGCCGCTCCCCGCGACTGCGTTCATCAGCTCCGTCAATGAGGTGAGGCGAACAAAAATTATCACCAAATTGAAGCAATCAATTTTAAACAAGAAATTCTCCACTTAATTTCGATAAAAGTACGACTTTGTAGCAGGGACAGACGTGCGCGGCAACTAAGATGAAACAAACCAGCGCCATATACACACGTACATAAACACATACATGTGCATGTACATATATATTTGCATTTCGAAAATAAAAAGGGTTGTCGATCGCCTTTGAGAATATCAATAAAAAACAAGCGATCGACTAAAACAAAAAGTACTCATTGGCCGTATTGAATGGTTCCTGGAAGCAGAAAGCAGGAAAATTAAAAAACCCATTTCATTTAGGGCAGAACTGCAAAATGCAACAACAAAAGGCATACAAAGTTATAAAACAAGAATATGAAGTTGCAATGGCGGAAATTAAATAAGAACAAAAGGTGCGTTGGTGACAATTTGAAAATGAGTGGTCGAGCAGGCGAGCGGTTGCCTGTTTGCTTAGGCCATGCCACCGCTATATACGCCTAACGTCGGCATTTACCGCTTGCAACGTGCCACAAAGAGGTAAACAGAATTTTTATTTCTATTTTCATTTCAATTTAAGCTTTTCTTTTTATTTATTTACTTATTTATTTGTTTTCTCTTCAACGTTTAGCGTAAATTATTTTTATGTTTTTTTTTTCATTTTGTTTAGCCGCTTTTGTAGTTACTTCACTTGTACGCCGGAATATTTGAAATGCCAACGCAAAAGGTGTTCTTAACCGCTTCATAGGACTGACTATAAAAATTTATTGCCGTAAAATGTTGTCCATAACACAAAGTGTGGGAAGTTGGATGATTCTTGCATAAGTGGAATGTGAAGAAGAAGTTTTGTAAAAAATTTAAATGAAATGAATATCATATGGTAATTTTGTAAGTTCCTAAAACTATGTAAAAATGTGTGGAAGGTTTGAAGAAATTGTGCTATGTTTTGTGACGCATAATTTCCATACGCAAATAATAAATTGTCTGAAGAGAATGAAAATTAAATGAATTTTTAAATGCATTAATGCATACTAAATATTTTCTTCACCTTGCTCCATATTCGATTGAGGTGCTCAGTACTTAAGGGCCATCTGGCTCCGCCCCTTATATGGTAAGTACAGAATGTGTGAAACCAAACCCAACTTTAGCTTACTGTGAGAAAAAAAAACAATGAAAGTCTCCTTCAAAATCGCTTCTCAGCATCTTGCCCACCACCGAGCAACACGCGGTCACAAACAGAAAGGAGTGGGAGGCTCCAGGAGATGCGCCGAGCTCCAAAGCCGAGAGTCAGGCCGGATCTTCATCCAAAGAAGATCATGGTATATGTTTGGTGGGACTGGGAGGGCATGGTGCACTGGGAAATGCTCGAAGAGAATTCCACGGTCAACAAGGAGCTCTACATCGCCCTGCTACACCGCGTGAATGAGGTTTTTCGACTGAAAAGACCTGGTCGAAATGGTCACACCATACACCTTCACGATAACGCCAGGCCCCATGTTGCACAAGTCGTCAAAGCCGCACTCCAGGAGCTCAAATGGGAGGTCCTTCAGCATCCACCGACTACCATATTTTCCACTCCCTGTCATATCATATGAAGGGTGTTGCCTTCGATAACAAAGAGGTCTTTAAAAACTGGCTCAACAACTTCCTTGACACCAGACCAGGCGATTCTTGGCGCAACGGCATCAATAAATGCCTCAAAACAATGCTGAAAATAAAAGAAGTTGCATAAAATGAAACAGGCAAAGCCCTTAGAAGATGTGATTCTAAGAAGGCGAAAAAATATCAATCAAAGGGAATAGGCTGCAGATATGTTGGGCGAGAGTTTTAAAAAGCAAACCGTGCTCTAGAAAACTTCCTTTAGTGAGAATGAGGATGTTAAACTATATATATTTAGTTAATAGTAAATATAGAAACAAAGTCTTTTTATGTTACTATTTTATTTAAAAAAAAATAACGGAAAAAACGAATTTGATTGAATTGAGTTCGACTTTCAAAGTGGTGCAAGTCCTTTTGACGTCATTGAAAGTATTAATTTTTGTTAAATAATAAATAAATAAATATCACATTATAAATTTAAACCAATTTAATGACAAAAAAATACAAAACTAATGTCAAACATCCATATTTTTCAAATCAATCAAATGCAAATTCTTAAGGCCTTCGCCTCCTTTGAAATGGCGTTTTTTGGGTGCTTCTTAAAAAGAGATTTTTTTTTATTGTTTTGAGTATTTTATTTTTTGATCCAAAATAAAGTTTTGTTTTTGACCATACAAGGTTCATTCAAAAAGTTGTAAACCTTCAAAAATGATCTTCACATGGGCAATGGACACAGATATAGACGGTTCTATAGAACCGATTTTGATGAAATCAAATTTAAATTACATAGAATTGATGAAGTTATCGTGTGAGCTACGATCAGTCAGAAAAAAAAAAAGTTAAATTTTTTTTTTTCGGACCTTTAAAGTGAAAAAAGGTCAAAAAACGGGTTTTCATCTTTGAACGTTCGCCATTTTGTCAAATCTTATTGATACTGAACAAGAACCTTTTCGTCTTTTTGTTTTCAGACACCTGTGAGTCCCGGAATCTGAGTCACCAGCGACATATCTTTAACAATTTTTTAGACGAATCACATATCGTCAATAATTTTATTTTGTAATAATGGGTAAAAAAATAAAATACTCAAAACAAAAATAAGAAATCTTTTTTCGTTTCCGTTTTACACGCTTTTAAAGAAACACCAAAAAAACACTATTTCAAATGAGGCGAGAGCCTTAAATATCTCCACTTTCAAAAATACAAAAAGGCTCATTTATAAATGATTCACAAATGTGGCGTAAGTGCTGTATCGTTGTACGTTATAAACTTTAAACGACCAGAGCCAAGTAAAAATTATTCAAACATTTTTCCATTTACAGTATCTAATCAACTAATATTTCTGAAAAAAATTATCAATTTTTGTCCATTGCTATGAAATGTCTTTTTCAATTATTTTTACAAGCTTTTCTGCCAACATATGGTTGTCTTTTTCTTGCACACGCGCACTCAAGCATATTTAGTACTTTACACACAGTTCAACCTTAACTTCGATTAACTTTTAAAGGAGTCAATTTATCGAAAAATTATAAGAGATCTTTTTTGTAGAGAGTTAAAATTACCATCAGAATATGTGTTTTTCATAGCTGTAAATTAGCATACCAGAAAAAAAAAGTTTATTCCAAAAAGTAGCAAAATCCCTTGTAATTTATATGGGAAATATATCGTGTTTTATTCTGAATATTAAGAGCTGATTTTGATCTGATAATTTTTCTTAGACGGAAAACTAAAAGTTTAGGGGGCGTCGCCAGAAAAATAATCAAATTGGTAAATAACGGACACCCTACTGTGCATCCTTCTGCACAAGCCCTATAATACTCTTTTACTTTTTTATTTCTGTTAATTTATAAGGACGCTATGTATTTGGGCTTGAAGTTGTAATTCCGGGTTTTTCGTAGTTTTGAATTACTGTCCAATCTGCTGTCCTTACCCTGACTATTGATCTGTCTATAATATTTGTGGATAGTTTGGCCTTCTTTCCACAATTTTATTATGTTTTTCCTCATGCCAATGTCAACGTAATGCAATTTATTTTTGTTTCCGTTTTAAGGCTCCACGCAGACTTCTATTACAACCGATAAACTAATAGCTTTTCAGATAAAAATAATAATTCTTCTTACTTAACAACACAAAAAGTGAAATAATAACAAATTTATTTTTGTACTATAGGCCTTCGACCAATGTGAAGTTATTTAATTTATTGTTGTGCGCTGATATTTTTTGATCTGAAGTGCTGTGATGTTTTTCATACTGATGCTGTAGTTCGATATAATGCTAATTGGTATCACATCAAGTGAAATAATAGCGAATTATATAATACCAAGTGATATGGTATTAAGTGATATGAAGTCGTCTGATAAAAAGTCATGTGATGTGATGTCAACTGATACAAGGTCATGTGATGTGATGTCAAGTGATGTGAACAATGTGATATGACGTCAACTGATACTATGTCATGTGATGTGATGCCAAGTGATATGATATGCAGTTCCGGGATATACAATAAAAAGACGTGGTATGATGTGTGTAATCACAGATTTTTTTATATGGCTTATGATTTCATAGGTATATTAGCTTTACTTCCAAAAAAATTGAGTAGGACATTTTGTGATGCAGTAATCTGTATTCAAAAATTTGACTATTAAATGTATTTATTGTTAAACCCTACCTGATAAAATTCTTCATTGCGAAATGATGTATTTCAAAACTCTATATCCGCAAAATTAATCATCTTATCGGAAGATTTATAATTTTTGCACATGATGTAGTACGTCAATCATATCTGACACTTGTGAACAGACCCCGTAAATATTATTATAAAGATTTCAATCACCCAAAATAATTTTTTTTTAATTGAATGATAAATTTTGCTTCACCTTGTATATATAATTCGTTTTTACACCCTGTTTGGTCATATTATATGCGCCTTTTGAAACAGAGCAAAGGTACAGAATATTTTTGGAGTTCAACGCACACACCCTTTATTGGATGTTTCGCCGATCGCATTCTCCTATTTTTGGGGTGCTGTTTTTCGACAGGACTACAGTTTCACGCCGATTCCGCCTCATTCACGAATATTCGAGCGTTTCTTTTTTTTTTGTATGAAGAGGAAGCATGAAAGTTTTTACAACATCAGTGTAGGACTTTAACCCAAACTAAACTCCTACCGTCAATGTACCGATTCCCTCCCGGTACTACCGTTAAGTAAATCGTGGGGAGGCGGTTGAGCTCTAGGCTCTACGTCAGTTATTCTTCACATGCAGTCTGTCAAAAGTTGCATGTACTCTCCCCTAGCTTTTTTTATTTCCGAAGGAAACCATTCCAGTTGGGCCTGTCTACCCCTTCCCACCATACTTTTCACACTTCATCTTAAAGACATCATTGTGTCGAATATGTTTCCTGGTACTATCGGATCTTCTGCTAGTCGTAAATCGTGAGCATACAAAAACACATGCATTGCCTCTTCCTCTTCATGGCATAATGTGTTCCTGGTAGCAACCATGACCTGTCCAGAATTATGTTAGGTGGAAGTGAAGCTCACCATAGCCCTTCTGAATGGTAGTTACGCACGAATCTATTCGGCTATTGCGGCCTTGACATTAGAATTATTATACAAAATTAATTTGTATTCAGAATTCTACAGAATAATAATTCTACTTTTATCTTATTTTGTCTTTACAGAATTTCGGAAATACTAGTACAGAACGATGAAGCAAAGAATTTTAGGCTGTGTGTAAGTATTTATCTGAAGTTGTTTGTGTTTGGGTTATGACATTCTTGCAGCAAATGCGCAATAAAATGAGTTACTAAGCGAATTTTTATGTTTTCTGCCTTTATAAAGGGTGGTTGAATTTTGAGGGCCGATGTTGAATGTAAACCACACCTAAACGTCAAGTTTCTTTTTGCATTTTATTTAACATTTTTCAATTTCAGATTAATTCAATTTGTACTATGGAAAGATACACAATCGAGCAACGCGTTAAAGTTATTCAGGCTTATTATGAAAACTGGCGTTCAAATCAAAATGCATATCGCACACTTCGTGAAATTTTCGGAGAATTTAATCATCCAAATGTGCGTACAATCGGAAAACTTGTGCAAAAGTTTAAGCAAACCGGGTCTGTAGGAGATGTGAAAACACTAGTGCATGCTCGTACAGCGGCTTATGGGCCGGCGGCATCATTGCGGCAACGAACTTTTTATGGTCCGAAGTGGAGGATATGGATGTGAACGATATGTGGTTTCATCAGGAGGGTCCACTTGTCACACGTCTAACGAAACAATGGCTCTTTTGCGCGCAAAATTTGATGGCCGAATAATCTCACGTCGTGGCGATGTCAATGGGCCGCCAAGATCATGTGATTTGACACAGTTGGACTTATTTCTTTGGGGTTATTTGAAAGAAAAGGTGTACGTCGATAAGCAAGCAACAATTAAACAGCTAAAGGATGAGATAATTCGGGATAAAGAACCTCAATTATGCGTCATCGAAAATGTTGACCATCGGATGGAGGTGTGCCGCCGAGGCCAATATTTTATTCTATACATAATTGAGCCATTCCAATATTATCATAATAAAGAGAAATGACAATAATTTCCTAAAAAAATTTTATTTTATTTAAAATCAATACCGGCCCTTGAAACTTAACCACCCATTATAAGCCAGTCTTTATTTGCTGCGATATATGCATTTCTATGTGCATTAGAAAGACATCCGGAATTTAATATCAAGAAATATATTTTTCAGACTCGGTGGTCAATAAATAAAGACTGATTCATCAAAAGGTGAAAGGTACACAAATTCGTTCAATAACTTATTTCATCCCTCTCACATTATTCCCACACTTCTAGGAGTATATTCCGAATGACTAGCTGACCATACAACTCTCTACAAATTAATTCCTATCTACAGCCCATTTCGTTCCACTTCAAATCCAAATTCATTATCATTTCTAAAACAATCTCATAAACTTCATATCTCCTGTCAACGGTTACCTTATCACTAACCTCTGCTGATAAAACACACTCTGGGCTTACGCACACACACACAAACACAATTACAGATACAACTCTACTTAGCCATGTTCTTACGAGCATATTCGGTGCGACGCCGCTTAGCGACAAAACTGATGTCGTAACAAGCGTACAATGATGATTATTTATAAGCGGCTTTCCAGCATCAATACCTGCTTAGCACAGACATTACAAATACGAGTATGCACATACACATGTAAGTAAGTAAGCAATGTATAGAAACTCAACAAAAGAGCAACATAAGCATGTGCACCAAACAATGCTCACGTGTGTGCGGTCCACAGACAAAGAACTCATATTGGCCGAAGGAGAGAATCAAAAAACAGTACGAGTATCACCGAAAAAAAGGCAAGCCAATATCAATAAAAAATGCCAACCCACAGACATCAGCAGCAGTTAATCTGCAATAAAAATTACTGTCATTGCTCTTCACAGACGACAACAACAACAACATTTAGCCATCAATAGATACTTTGTAACATTGTCCCTTTGTCGTCCTGGCTGAAAAAAAAAATATAGGTATATTTTATTACCTCTACTTTGATAGTTGTGGAATAGTTTCAAATAGACGGACCGCCTCAGTTTGGCGTCTGTCCGCATGGCGTACTATTGTGTGTGTATAATTGACTTTTCGTACACTCTACCTATAGACACAGGTGCGTTAAATACACACAACCATTGACGCCTACGAACAAAAAGGACATGCGAAGCAGCAAAAGACAAGACTGCTGACAGTGATAAAAGGACATCAAATCCTAGGCGACGCACAAACAAGTGAAGTCGAGTATTAAAAGGACAATAATTGCGTTAACGTGTGTATTTACTTGGGCAAAATCCCAATATCCTTTTGTGCCATGCAAGGTTTGTTGGTTTCTTTGTTTGTTTTGAAATGGAAATTGTTTGATTGGTTTCAACGATCCGTTGCTTTCTTTGAGTCGACACAAGGCCAATGAATAAAGGTAATGATATACAATTTAAAAATAATAATATAGTAGTTTTCTGAATTACTCAGTGATGGGATCCTTAATGTGGTTGAAGGAGTGGCGGTGAGGTAAGCACGTGGTATAGGCGTTTCATATGTACGCCTTCGAAGTCAAACGAATTGTGGATTCATTAATGTAAACCTGAAATTTTCTCAATGAAATTTGCTAATAAAAACTGAAGTTCTTATTCACAAAAGTGTGATGACATGTGAAAGGAAAGCTGGCACGTTATAAAAATAAAGGGCAGTGGGTTTAAATAAATTTCGCAAGCAGGTGCGAGCTTCGCCAAACAAACGGAGTGTAGGTTATGATGTAAAGGGGGGTTAAGTTTCAAGGGCCGGTGCTGATTTTGAATAAAATACAATTTTTTTAAGAAATTATTATCATTTCTCTTTATTATGATAATACTTGTATGACGCAATTACGTACGAAACAAAATATTGGCCAAATAGTCGCCGCGGCCTCGGCGGCACACCTCCATCCGATGGTTCAAATTTTCGATGACACTAAGGCATAATTGAGGTTCTATGCCGTTAATGTGCCGAATTGTCTCATCCTTTAGCTCTTGAATTGTTGCTGGCTTATCGACGTATACCTTTTCTTTCAAATGACCCCAAAAGAAAGAAGTCCATCAGTGGCATATCACATGATCTTGGCGGCCAATTGACATCGCCGCGACGTGAGATTATTCGTCATCAAATTTTTCGCCATAAGAGCCATTGTTTCGTTAGCTGTGTGAAAAGTGGCACCGTCCTGTTGAAACCACATATCGTTCACATCCATATTCTCCACTTCGGGCCATAAAAAGTTCGTTATCATCTCACGATAGCGATCACTATTCACAGTAACTGCCTGACCGGCCTAATTTTGTAAAAAAATACGGCCCAATGAAGCCGCCGACCCATAAACCGCACCAAATAGTGACTATTTGTGGGTGCATTGGTTTTTCGGCAATCACTCTTGGATTATCGTTCGCCCAAATGCGGAAATTCTGCTTATTGACGAATCCACTGAGGACGATTAAACTGACCGAAAAAATCACGAAGTGCGCGCTATGCATTTAGATTTGAACGCCCGTTTTCAAAATGAGCCTGAATAACTTTAACGCGTGGCTTGATTGTGTATCTTTCCATGGTTTAAATTGAATTAGTTTTAAATTGAAAAATGTTAAATGAAATGCAGAAAGAAACTTGACGTTTAGGTGTGGTTCACATTCAACATCGGCCCTTGAAATTTAACCACCCTCTATTTCATGTATTGGCCGTTCTAAATTACGTATGTATGCACTTCTAATACACATACGAGTACATTCCGAGATTATAGATTTTATGTGGAAGGCAGTGGATAAGCAATTTCGAGATTGTGTAGTATGCAAAATTACCCTAAGATCAGAAAAAAATGTATGTTTATAGGTTAAGTAATCTTAATTTTGCAACGTCCACTAGAGTCTTGTGTGAGTCATCAAAGATTGCAATAGATACCAGGCACGTAAATATAAAATCTAGAATACTATGCACACTTCCATTCCGAATCCTAAGACTCAAGTCCTAACTTTTGTTCGAATTGATGAATAAAAGCAAGAATATCCGCAAATGCTTTTTTACTCTACATACGCTAACTTATTCGGATAACATGCAGTGTACTCTCTCCTAAGCGGACACCTAGGTTAGGTTAGGTTAGGTTGAAGCGGTTGTCCTGTGGGACACACTCAGGCTCATAGCCCATTCTGATGCCGCGTGGGGAGCTTTCCCTATTTCTCCTAAAACCAGTGTGTGCTTTTCAAAAAATTTAGAATACCTCCTATTTCTGCAGAACTGAGATCTTCCAATTCGTTAAAAAATTGTCTGCCTAGAACAACAAATCTCCGTCTGGATAGAGAAGGACAATGGCACAGAAGATGTAAGATTGTCTCTTCCTCTTCCTCATCAAACAACTTCTACAAAAGTCATGTGCTTGCACACCCATCCTTTGAGTACTGAAAAAATTGTCCGTTTATGGGAGGTGACCGCTTAAGAGAGGTGTCCGTTAGGAGAGAGTACCGTGTATAAGGTGGTGCAAAAATAATCATCTTTCGTATGATATTTGTATAACTTTTTTACTAATTAAAAAACAAAAAGGATTTTGAGTGATGGAATCTTTATTTTGATCTTTACGGACTCCATTGTTTATCTGCTTCTATACCGCAGCTGTCTAGTTCACAAGTGTCAAATATTATTGGCGTACGACGCCATTTGTAAAAATTATGAATCTTCTGATAGGCTGATTAATTTTGCGCCACCTCGCATGTAGTCACTTCTATAATAATTTTTATTTAGAAATTAATTTTCAGTGCTTAATCAGACTTATTGAGTATTTTTAAATTAAAATTGAGGATATTTCCCAGTCATAAAGCTTTCGAAACGATTATCGGTTTCAGTTGAGTGTTACATTAGTCACGCAAAATGATGGGTAATCGTAGTCTTGCCGTAAATTCTGTGACAAATTTTACAATGCATACAGTGAGAACAGAAATTTGTAGAAAAAGTTCCCTTCATTTTGCTTTTGTTCGTATGCATTGTCTACTCATAAATTATACTCAGTTTCATGACAAATTTTGCTTGTTAACAACCGAGTGGGGAGCTAAGCAAAGCAAAATCGCATTGCAGTGATTGCATTGCTTCACTGAAGTAAAAGGGCAAATAAGATTTTACAATTGCTGAAGAACTGGATGTTTCAATAATGTTTGTTTACCGCACAATCAATCGATTTTCCCAAGTGACAGACTGAAGTGACGGACAGAAAAAGAAGTGGTCGTCATCGTGCGATTCGAACCAGTGCAGCCATAAAAGTCATCGTGCGAGAAAGAATTCACAGAAATCTCACTAGAAAGCAGAAAAGCTTTTCCAGGAAAATGAATGTGTCGACCAAATCCATGTCAAGACTAAGTAGGGATGATCTCCACATGTAAGCCTACCGCCCCTCATTTTTTGACAATGCACTTTCTTCAAGTCTTAGACTCGACAGAAGCAATCAACGGCCATGAAAATATTATTTCCACAGGCGAGAAAATGTTCACTGTTTAAAAAGTTTTTAATAAGCAAAACGACGAAAACTATGCTGAAACTTCTAACAACGCAAAAAATGTTGTTCCCAGGTTCGGCGTTGCCATCATCCAGCTTCTGTAATGGTTTGGAGTGGAGTGTTTTCTAAAGACGTTACATCTCGTCATTTCTGCGAAAAAGAGGTTAAAACCGGGGCAAAAAAGTAATAGGAGGATGTCTCAGAAAGGTTAGTGAGGCAGTTGAGCAGTATTCTCTTCAATGGAAAGCGTATATTCTCTTCAGAAAGATTCCGCTCTGGCCCATAAAGCTAAAACCTCTCGGCAATGGCTAAAAAATAATATTCCTGGGTTCATAGCCGCAGAAGATTAGACGTATGGAAGTACAGATCTGAATATATTGGACAAAAATTTGCGGTCATAATTTGAGAACATGGCCTGTAGAAGACCTTACAGAAATTTTGAGAGTCTCAAACAATCTGAATGTCCTAATCTTTTAAAGACTTGTGTAAAAAAATTGGTGCCCATTCCGAATGAAAATTTAAGAATTTACTTTTTAATAAAATTAAATAAAACTAACTTCTTTCAAAAAATATTATAATTTCATATCCATAACGGACTTAACATAGACGTAACAGAACTTATGGCATGACTAATTATATTTGGCGTAGTTCATCGTTAATTTCATGAAACTTTTTTCTACCAAGCACTTCCGTCCCATCAAATTAGCATGTCCACTTAAATACTTGTACATTTTATATTATATTCATAAGCCCAATAAATACATTGATTTGTTTACTTTCAATTACCGTTCTACACTCATTAAGCATAACACGACAATCTATCAGAGGGTCGGCGTCAATGATACTCAAAGCTTTATTCACTTCTGCAGGGGAAAAATATTCTCACGATGTTCTCGCAAACAGTTCTAGCAACAATTTGATGGATCATTTCCAATGCTGAAATGACTAACAACTTCCACAGCAGACAAACCTATAAATGCATATGAAATGGAAGGAGAAGTTAAAATACGTAAGCAGTTAATCGATAAAACCAAAAATGGTAGTGAAAATTGCACGATCATGGCAACAACTCGCAAACCAAAATATGACTACACTCATATGGTATGTATGCAAGCACATTCATAGAAGAGCAGTGCATGTATACGAGTACACACCTTCCTTGGGACGGAGTACGAAGATCGATACCTAAGTATTCGAAAGAGAGAGCGTGTAATAGCAATCATGCATCCGTATATATGCATATAGGCACACTTATATGTATGTACATCCATAGATGCATATACTTGTATATGTAAATACATAGTTACGCGCAGGTGAGCCATGGAAATTCACAACGAGCCTGGCATCATTAATCATTGGCCTGTTAAGCGATGAATTACGAAAAACTCTACTGATATACTTCTGCATAGGCTAGAAAAACAAAAAAAAAAGTGAAGTGTGCATGAAAGAGAACACAACAGTATTGCTTAAAACAAAAGCAGTCTCACTTATAATAATTTATCCTAGTAGGTAGTCCAATGACCGACACTGCGACCTAAAAGATCTTTTGTGTCAAGCTACCTAATTTAATATGGATGATCCTTCTGATCATCCGCGAAAGTTGCCCGACCACTACATCAGGTTCTAGTTTGCCTAGTTGTTCTCTGCCTTTGGAAAGGAGTTGGTTGAAAGCCGTGTTCTTCCAACAATTTTTCTGCTATACGTATAAACCTTAGTATATCTGTAATAGGAGCTATCTTTATTTCTTCCGGATCCAGTTGATCACGGTGGAAGATTTGCATTCTGGTTCTAGCCAGTGCAACGCACTCGCACAATAAGTGCTCCGTTGTTTCATCATCTTCAAAGCAGAGTCTACACTCAGTGTCCCTGAGGAGTTGAATTCTGTTAAGATGATAGTTTAGATAGTAGTGGCCCGTAAGAAAGCCTACTATTTTCCTGATATCTACTTTTCGTAAGTTAATCAGTTCCTTTTTGTAGGTAAAGGGTCTAACCAACCTCTTGGCTTGACGAAGTTTCAGATTACTTTCCCAGTAAGCTATTCTGAGAGTATGTTCCCACTGGTCTACCCTGGATTTAGCTTCCGCCCAGTTGATACCACAATATGGTTCTGGTCCTATTAGGTCTGATGTCGATCCAGCCCTTGCCAGTTCATCAGCAATTTCGTTACCCTCGATTCCAGAGTGACCTGGAACCCAGCACAGTACAACCGTATTATTTGTACTTAATTTTTGAAGATTGTTTACACATTCTTCCACTAGTCTCGACTCCAAAGAATGAGACATTAGTGCTTTCAGTGCCGCTTGGCTGTCCGAATATATAGCTATGTGGGCCCCTTTGATACCCCTTTTTAGATTTGTCAGTGCACAGATCGAAATCGCTTGGATTTCGGCCTGGAAGACACTGGGCCATTTGCCCATGGGTTCTGAAATTTTTGTGTTGGGTCCAAAGATCCCGGCACCAACTCCAGTATTTGTTTTTGAACCATCAGTGAACCATATTAGACTTTTTGGGTTAACCCAAGGTCCTCCAATTTCCCATTCATCACGGTCTGAGATAATTATCTCGTAATTTCTATTGAAGACCCGTTTCGGAATCATGTAGTCTGTTACTGAACAGCTAATATCCTTATCCGGTATTTTTCTTAGAATACTCATATGACCAAAGTCACTGTATACCTTATTTGACAAGATTTGCATTTTTAGTGCATTTCTGGCTGCACATTTCCATATGAATATATGCAGTGGGGATAGTCCTACTATCGCTTCAATTGCGGTTGTGGGACAGTTTCGCATGGCACCTGTTATAGACAAACAGGCCTGCCTTTGAAGACTTGCCAGTAATTTCTTGGCTGTTTCTTGTGTGGTTTTGGGCCACCAAACAAGGGACGCATAGGTGATGATTGGTCGAATCATCATTGTATACATCCAATGAATCATTTTGGAGTCAATACCCCATGTTCTCCCCAGGAGACTGCGACATGCCCACATGGCTCTGGTGGCTTTATCTATCACCGATTTAAGGTGAGAGTTCCAATTTAGTCTTTTATCCAGAACAACTCCTAGATATTTGACCTCATTGGAATAGTTTATATTTGTTCCTTCGACAGTAATTGAACCAAGGTCCAACTTATATCTGTTTGTGAAGGGTACAATAATAGTCTTGCTGGGATTTATAGAAAGTCCTTCTGCACGACACCAGTTTAGAATGAAATTTAATGTTTGATTCATAATGCTGGATATTGTTCTGTCGAATTTGCCGTGAATAATCACTGCAATATCGTCGGCATAGCCAATTACCTACACGCCTAACTCACTTAGTTTGACTAGGAGGTCGTCAATGACCAGGGACCATAATAAAGGTGACAAAACACCACCTTGGGGGCATCCCTTTAATGCTTTGACTGAGACTGATACATCTCCTAGAGATGAGCTGATTTCTCTGCTTTCCAGCATTGCCTTTACCCACCCTATGGTCGGCTTGTCAATGTTTTTATTTTGTAATGCTCTATCAATCGAGCGATAATCTGTATTATCAAATGCACCCTCGATATCTAAAAATGCGCATAAGGCGATTTCCTTAGAAGAATGAGCTTTCTCTATCTTTGATACGAGAAAGTGAAGAGCTCCTTCTGTAGATTTCCCTTTGTTATATGCGTATTGCGATTTATGCAAAGGTGTGTTCTTTTCTAGATTTTCTCTAATGTGAAGATCCAACAATCTTTCCATTGTTTTTAGGAGAAACGAAGTTAAACTAATAGGTCTGTATGACTTTGGAAGTTCACTGGACCTCTTGCCCGTTTTTGGAATAAATATCACGTTGACCTTACGCCAAACGTTTGGTATGTATTCCATACTAAAGCTATTCCTAAAAATGGCAACAAGTGGTTTTATTAGTATTTCTATCCCTCGTAAGAGGAGGGCTGGAAAAATACCGTCTACCCCTGGTGCTTTAAATGATTGGAAGGACCCAACGGCCCATCGTACTTTGTTTGGGGTAAAGATACGTCCTGACAGACTCCAGGATTTTTTGTTAGCCACGACCCCTTGGTCTGGTGTTAACTGATCCTCCCTCACTGTCGATGACGTATCTATAGATCCCGGGAAGTGTACTTGAAGCATATATTCCAAAGTATCTTTCCGATTTTTTGTATACGACCCATCTGGTCTTTTTAAAGTTGTAACACCGTTTGAGTGTTCCTTGCACAAAGCTTTAAGGAGCCTGGCGCCCTCTGGCGCTTCGATAATACTTTCACAGTATCTTCTCCATGACTCGCGTTTAGACTTTCTCAATTCTTTGTTGTAATTTGTTAGAGCAACCCTGTAGTCGTCCCATACCTTTGTATGTTTACAACGATTGAAAAGTTGTCTTGTTTCTTTACGCATTTTGGCAAGCTTATCATTCCACCATGGGACCTTTCTGGTCACATTACGTGTTTTGACTACGTTGCTTTCGTGGTATGCTGAAATTATTGTATCCCTTAGTTGAAACGCTGCCTCATCCAGTTCACCAACAGAACTTATGTTGATAGGCAGTGAATCAACCTTTGATACTAGTAATTCCTGATATCGTTTCCAATTTGTTCTTTTAGGATCGAAGACCTCATTTCTGAGATCCCTTCTGCCTGGTAGATCAAACCTTATGTGTAGATGGTCTGACAAAGAGGCTTCGTCAGACACATGCCAATTTCTCACAAAGTTAGCAATGTATGGGCTTGTTAGAGTAAGGTCTAGTACCTCCTCTCTAATAGCGTTAATAAACGTAGGTTTAGTACCTTTATTACTAATGTTTACGTTTTTGCTTAACAGATAATTTAAGAGAGACTCACCTCTATTGTTGACATCCGAGCTGCCCCAGATACGGTGATGCGCGTTTGCATCGCATCCGATCACGAACTGTATGTTCCGTGAGTGACAGTGCTCAATAAGCGCCTGCACCTCTACAGGAGGTATATCGTTGGAATCGCCCGGGAAGTAGGCAGACGCACAAACAATTTCCTGTGTCCCCTTTTCCGTTGCGATTTCTATTTGGATAGCTGCCAGATCCTGGCTGGCAAACTCTGAAAGTGGAAAGTAGTTAGTGTTATTGTCTACCATTATCGCAGCCCTTGGACGCGGGCAGTGATAATAAACCAACTTACATTCCTTGCTAGATAGTCCTTTAACTTGACCACCAAATACCCACGGCTCTTGTAGTAGAGCTATGGATATTCTTTCCTCGGCGAATCTCTTGCACATGGTGGCTGATGCCCCTGTGGCATGGTGCAAGTTCGCCTGTAGCACCTTCAATGTGCTCATTTGTGGCTATTTTCTGCCACAAGGTGCTGGAGCCTTGCGCCCCGAGGCCCCTTGTTTTTGTGGTCCTTATGACCCCCCACCGGCCGTGGTTTTGGTTGCTTTGGCACCTGTGTGTGCCGAGCTGCAGCGGTAGCCTTTTTCACGACCTTTATCGCGTTTTGTCGCTCTAACGCCGCTTTGCTTGTTGAGGGTTTCTCCTCTTCTTCCTCTTTGGGTGTCGTTTCATCAGTATGCCCAACAGCACTACTTACGGATGTTGCGGCAGGTACTTCTTGCGCGCCCAGTGGCTCTGCTGTACCAACGCTTTCCTCTGCCTTTACCCCCGCTTTATTGCTTTTGAGGATAAGGCGCACATGGCCGAAGCGATATGCAATCTTGCCTTTCAGCTCTGTTAGCCTACTCAGCGATTCGTCGTCAACCGCCATGATAAGGTGAAGTATGGCACCTTCGGTCGACCTCTGAATCACTTTCCAGTGTTTGGCTGCTAGATTGTTCTGGACCCCAATGGTCGCAAGAATTTTCTCGTTAGAGAGTTCAATACTCTGTGGGAAGAAACCCCTCACGATGAACGCTTTGGGAAAATCGTTTTCCTCCACGAGCATCATTTCTAGCCCACATTTCTTCTTAATCAGATCGAAATTGCTTCGCATCCATTTGGCCGTGTCATTATTGGAGCAAAGAAACAGCAACCAACCGTTCCTGTGTATTGCACCCTCAAATACTGGCTTGTTATTGTCGTCGACCTCGATCATTACGTCAGTAACCGTTTCTTGAATTAGAACCAATTGTTCTTTGTTAAACGGTGACTTAGCTAGATCAGAAGGGACAATACCCAGCCGAACAATGCTAGTCACTTGGCTAAAGGTTGGCCTTCCCACGTGCGAAGACGTTTTGGGTTTTTTGCCACCTGGCGTTTCTTTGGCTGACTCTTCCGAGCGCACTCTTTTCGCCGTGGAGGCGTTTCTCGCTATCTCCAGAGCCTTCTCTCTAGAGTGACCACTTGCCATCGCTTGCTTGAAACGCCTTTTCTCAGCTGACTTCATTTTGACGAAGCCAGATGTTAGGTTCAGTTTTCCAAGGTCTGAACCAATGACTGTGCATCCAGATTCTTCTGAGACAACACTATTGTTGTCTCCACACAGGGTGTCGGTATCAGAGGAGTCCATTGACTCATGACCGGATTCTGAAAATTCCGACGTTGGCCTAGGAGCCAGGAAGGGTCGGTCATCCTTAGGTTGTGTGGATGTTGATGCGGGGATTTTCTTATCAACAGCACCTGCCAATGTAGATGCTGTTGAAGGTTGACTAGGCGCATGTCCAACAACGCTGCGCGCAGCCGAAAGAGGGTTATTCAGCCCGATGGCTGATTCGGTCGAGTTGACCGACGACGATTGCCCAGCAGCAGATTCGTCGTGTTTGGTTTTTATTTTTTCATTTGGTTTTTCCATATGTGATTCCCACGAGTGTTAGGGAAGTGAGGTCACCCACGGCAGAGCCCTTGTACCGCGGGAAGGCATTTAATTAAAACCGGAGGTCACCAGGTATCCGGAGTTCGCATATTCACGACTAAGCACCCTCTTAGCCACGCATCCCTCGGCATATGCTGTTCCGCCTTGGATTAGGAGTCTGTCTATCTTAGCCTTCTGTGTATTTGTCGATTAAAGCGTTTGTTAACAAAATAACAAACTACGTCAACCAACAAATACACAGAAGTTTCCAGCCGTTACCGCGTGGAGGTGATAGCTCAGGCTTCCATCAGAGAGTCAATTACGGCACGCTCCAAAAAAAAAAAAAAAAAAAAAGCATGTTGTTCCCCTTAACTCACTGATGGCTTAACGGCTAGCAGTCTCACTTACGGCCTCTTCTTTTCGTCAAGCGTTAGCAAGTGGTGAATAGATGACGCAACTGGTATAAGTGAATATATCCCGGCAACGCTGGAATAGAGCTGCCTGAAGTTGTAATCTGACTTACACAATGCTCAGAACTGGTACTATTTAAATCGTTTTTCACTAAATATAAGCAAATGTTTTCACGTACTTTGCATACTTTGTATAGAATTGCTGGCTCACCCCTACAATCCGTTG
>JAYXIM010003834.1:0-32934 GCA_037575425.1 Anastrepha fraterculus
TCAAGCTGTGGTCAAAGAAAGGCGGTTAATATCAAAAATGCATATTGTGTATTGCTTTCAATGAGTGTTGGGTCGAGTTCAGCCTCGGAAATCATGCCTTTAGCAATATCAACGCAAACGCTCTTTGGGACCATTTTTTCAGCAACACGACGCAAGCCCAAATCATCAACTACAAAGGGCTGAAGGGATCCATAAGTAATGTTGAAGTTTTCTTCCAGCTCTGTGGTGCTTAATTTGGCGTTATTGACAAACCTTTATTTCACTTTATTGGGGTTTCTATCAGATTTCGTCATCGTCATCCTCGATGGACGCGATTTCTTCTGATTTATTCATGCCACTCATAATTTGCTGTTTTCTTTCTTTCTTTATCATTACCGAAACAGTTTCCCAACGTTTCTAACTCGTGGTTGCAAATTCAAAACCATCCTTAAAACTGTAATAAATCGAAAACATGCGCAGAGGTAGACTTACTCAATGCGGTGTAGCTCTTACAAATGCCAAGCAATGGCCATGCAATTTTAGTTCGAATTTGAAGCCCATCCAGATGCGGCACCTAACAAAAAAAAAGTGTGTGTAGCTTAGTGCACATAACAAAAGTGAAAATTTCAAGGCAGTCAAAGAAAGAGGGAGATACCCGAGAAAGAATGAGAAAGAGGGAGGGGAGTAATAATATATACAGGTATCTAAATAAGTTCACAACATTTGCAGAGAATAGAAATAGACAAAATTTACAAAAAAACGGAGAAGGGTCGACCGGTGTAGGTAAACACCTGACACAAACCGTGGCAACAACGCGCACTACTCCGAGAGTTTATCACCCGCACAAACGCAGCGATTCCAGGACCGCAGCTACGGCACAAATAACTGCAAGGCCATACCAAAAAATCCGACGCCGGAATAGATAGCACTTTATAGTACGCCAAAAAAATTGGGACCAAAAAACGGCCCAAACAGAAGGCACCAAGGAAATATAATGCCAAAAAGTAGGGACTAAAAATATATTTTCTACAAGTTTGCACCAACAAACAAGCGCCAAAAAGTAGGTAGTGTTATTTCTCACTAGAAATTAGCAACTACAAGGAAAAACTCAGGAAAAATAGCCTAAAGTGTATCCAAGATATATATAAAGTATAGCTCTCCCTCTCCTTTTCCTCTACGTTATATCTTTTTTCTCTCTCGCGGAACGAATATGCCCAAGCGTTACATGGCCTTGAAGTTTTACTCTCCATTCTTGCTCGTCCATCGACGCCTAAGAAGTTTCACTTAAAAAAACTGAAATCAGTTGCCTTACAGCGTTAACTGGCGGTTGTACCAGGATTCTTTTGGGTGGGAAGGTGTTATATTGATATACCTATAGTACATAACTGAGCATTAAAAACGAAATTATATTATTGTATTTATTTAAAATAATTAAAATCTTTGAACTGAACCGGTAAGCTTTCGGCTGTGTTTTATTATAATTTTTACAACACTCTAAAATCTTACAAAAAAAAAACAATTCAGCTTTCGAGATAATAACGGTAGCATTACTCGTTTCAATGATTCATTAGCACTGCTGCTTGATATGTGGCGCCAGTGGTGCAGCAACACGATGTACCTGCGTGCAACACGTTACAACAGCCATCGATGCCTCAAACCACTAAACCACATGTCAGAGGCCCACAGCCAAATGCACACATTACGAATATTCACTATGAGAATTTCGGCATTAAAGCGCATATGTGGCGTGTAGTACTTTGATTGCGCGGCAACAAGTGTTCGACGTTCGACAAACGCTTTTGGCGTTGATGCATGAGCGTGAGAAAAAAGAAATGAAATTTGCATAGCTAATAAAATTTTCATGTAGTTTTTACGCCTGCACATCACTATATATGCACACATACAGACACACACTTGCTCGCACACATATCTGCACATATGCAGCGGTAAATCAGTTATTTATAAACTTTTCATTTCATTCGTATTTCGTATAAAATTATTATTTTTCCTCTTTTTCCATTTATTTTTTTGTTTTTATACGCCACAGTAAAGCAGCCAACATTTCAGGCGCTGCTGCATTGCTTGCCATAACCTCCCTACTCGCCGCTGTTGCGTTGTCACTTTAGTTGTAGTGAATTGAAAAGTGCTTGACGTGCCACTAAGGGCCTTCTCTCGGCACTTTAACGCTCTGCATTCGTGCATATCAATTTGATATAAAAATGAATTTATGACAATTTTATTGACGGCTTGTTGCGCCGCCTGTGCCGGCACATCACTTCACTTAACTTCGATTCATTTTCACACTCATTCGCCATGATGTCCTTTGAGTTGTATGCAACACACAGCACAGCACTCCACTTTATTGATTTCACATGAGCGTATGTATGTATGCATGTATGTACGTTTGTGTGCGTAATGCAAGGGTGTGCGCAATCATGTGTGGATTGATAGTCTACTCACATACAGACGTGCATATGTATTGAAATGTGGATGGGGTATACCGATTGGTCGCGCTCATAATTTACTATATCGCTTGAAATTGCGCCTCCCACGTGTGTAGTCTGTTATAAGGGACTAAGAGCAAATTGTTGCTTCTCCATTGACTTTTGCTATTATTGCCTGACTTTCGCCAATGCTTTTGTTGGCTTTTGTTGTGGTTGCTGCTGCCATAATACGTAGCAAATGGCATGCAAAGTATCAAAAATTAAATTCCAATTTTTCGTCATTTCCCTTTGTAGATGTTTTATGTTAAGTGCAGCGCACTTCCGTCATACGAAGTGTCACTTAAAAATATAAAAATATAGACTTACAAATTGAATTTTTTTTATTGCAGTTGATGAAGGAGACGACGTTGAATATTTTTTTAAAGTTACACAGTTGTAAAATGGACTGCTATCGACTCTGTTAATGAACACCGAAGTTTAGTGACGCACTTGCCACAAAATGAAATGAATCAAGAAAAAGCAAAAATCGCCTTATAGTTTAATGCAAAATGACGCCTGAAGGGATCAAACTACTTTCGAAATCTTCTAACTCACATAGAAGTATTTGGTCAATTTAGGCGGCCAAAATTATTTTCATGAGAAATGTAACTTAAAATGGTTAGAAAAGACTTGTTACGCATTTAAAATTGTGAATATTTAAAATCAATAACACAGAGGGAGAGGAAGTACAATAATTCCACCAAAAATTCTTTGTTTGATGGTGAATCCAAAATTAAATCTAACACGAAGCCTTTCTGGCATTTGATTACAGCGAAAAATCTAGTTCCGGCATACGCTACGCTTTTTTTATTTGATTATTTTAGTCAAACAAATATGCGAATATGCGACTCTTCCATTGTACACTCTTCTGGGCTATTGTTTTTGCACCGTTCCATGTAATGTCGGTATCTGCTAGCTCGCACAATATGGACCTTCTCAAAGTATTCTTTGGGCTGCTCTTCAGCCCAAATGCGACAATTTCACTTATATAACTGATGCTTTCCATTTCAATTCAACCGGACTATTCGGGTCATGTTCTCCGATTTCGATGTAACTCAAATATGTTGCTCTCTGGTCAAAATAAGGAGATACGTATTTTTTTGTTCGCCCGAACAAATTTTTTTTCAAGAGTTATCGGCAATTTTGTTTTTCGGCTCAAAATCGATTTTTTTTAATTACATAAGAATTTTTTTTTTAAATGTTAAGTTATTAGTCAAAAATGAACCGATTTTAATGATTCTGCAAGCGAAATGATCGTCATTATTTACACGAGCGACTTCACGTAGAAACATTTGCAAAAAAGTAATTGAAAATTTTTTATTTTCCAAAGAACAAAAAGTGCGAAACAGGTTTTTTACTCAAAAATTCATTACTCAAAAACAAGTCATTTTAGCTACTGGGCATTCAGCGCAATTGAAGTTCGAGGTGTCCTCTTGATTTGGAAAAAGTTATAGAAAAAAAATACACTTTTTGAAATATTGAATTTCGAAAAAATTTCAATTTTTTTTCTTTTTTGCTGAATAAAAAATGTTCAACTACTTTTTTGCAATTGTTTCTACATTTAGTCGGTCGTGTAAGTAATGACGATCATTTTGAGCCCAGAATTATTAAAATCAGTTAATTTTTGACTAAGTTATGAGCATTTAAAAAAAAAATTTTCTTATATAATTAAAAAAAGTCATGTATTTAGCTTGACACCAGCCACGCGTGATTTGTCAAAAAAAAAAAAAACCTATTGGAAAAAAAGTATATCCAATCGGATCACACTTCATTAAAAGGCGAGGAAATTGAAAAATTTCTGGCTGAGGTCGATGGCAATCGGATGAGGATGGGGAATGGATTTAAGGAGCTTGAGTCTGACTTTTCAGAGCTAAGAGAAATTGAAAATTCTTCTTCCGACTTTACTTCATACGAAAACGGGATTCCGTCAAGTATTCTGCGTGAAAGATCTAATATAATAACCTTTTAGAAAATTACATTACGTCATAAGTGGTTGACGACAAAAGCTAAGTCTCACATATACGAACAAAATATTGTGCATCAAATGCATGACCCTACTCGCTTGACCAAAAATATTGTGAGCTTACTATAAATTTTTAAACTTTTTATAACGGAGGGTATAATTGGAGAAGTTGTTCAGTGAACCAGCGTCAAAATCAGGCCAATGCTCGTGTATTTATTCCATTGATGCAGCTCGAATAAAAGAAACAAACTGAGGAAACTGAAGCTTCGATTGCTATGTTAGTTAACACTGAAGGATAATCACCTCACATGTGCCGAATTATTTGATTCGTCCTACTCTAGATTACTACAATGACTCAAATCAGATTGAAATTTCTAATGTCCTGCTTGCGATTTGATGATAAAGCAGTACGCATACAGCCTACAGAAGAAAAATGTGTTCCTATAAGCCAGGTTTGGGACATTTTTATTCAAAAAGGTCCTGATAATCATACACATGGGTCCTATATGACCATATATGGAGAGTTGGCAATATAAAATGAAAAGTTTGCGCTAATTATGAAATTTAATTTGATTAGTGTAATTTTTTATTTAACCTTCGGAAGGTACAGTGAGGTGTGAGTCACCCCATAAAATATTTGATGGGTTGTAGTTTGCTTATTTCTAATATGTGGAAATACGAGTATACCGTTAGCTATATTTAAGCGACGTCTATTTTACTCTGTGAATTCATTCAGTAAGTTCCAAGTATGGGGTTTTCCAATAAGAGGAGTTATTGGCGAAGACACGACGTAGTTGATGAACGACTGGCTTGAGTTCTTGTGGTAACTGGACTTAAGGCTTATAAGACCCAAATTATTATGCACAATACGGTGTAATGGAGTTTGTGGAATGCCTAATTCCAAAGAACGACGAGGAATAGACAAACCTGGGATTTCTTCAGCACTTTCGGCTAGAACAGCAATATTTTCGGCTGTTGTTGAGCGACGCGCACGGGTTTTATTCTTCACATCACTAAAAAACTCGAATTTTTTCACCAATTTCTGTATTGCGGTCCGACAAGTTGCTTCACGATGGCCCAAAAATGTTCGAGCTTTACGAACCGTCTCTGCCAAGTTTTCTAGTGAATTTTAATAATTTCAATGCATTGTTTAAGCGTGTTTCGTTCCATTTTTAATAATGACGTGGTTTTTACTTGTCAAATATCAAAAAATGACAGCTTCAAAAGTGACATCTACCGAAATAGCGGGCTATTCAAAATAACACCTGTTATTGGAAAACCCTTTAGTTGGTGCAGATCTGGTGATTAGGTGAAATTTATAGCAGTGAGTAGTTTGCGTACTCCTCTTTCCATATGCAGTCAGCGGCAAAAGAAAGTGTACACTACAAATGGATAAGTTTTAACTATTTAATTATTTATTGTTTAATGTTAATTAATTTTATACTAAAGTATAGTTCAACTACCATACAAACCATATAATGGGACTAACTAATAATTCACCAACTAATTCTTATGAATTTGCTAGTTGATCGTATTCATATGACTTTATTTTTTAGTTTATATAGTTTTCTGAGGACCAAAACAGTTTTCCGTTTTTAAATTCCTTTTACTATATTAGCTGATTTCTTTGGAAAAATGAAATTAAAGAATTCATTTTAAATTTATTTTATCTAAATACTTACAAAACAGAGTAAATAAGAACTTGAACTTTCTTTGTGGAACAATTTATAAATTGGAGTGAAACTTACCCCTGTGTGTCGTTTACGCCACCCAAAAAAAAAAAAAAAAAAAAAATACGTGTGCCTTCCGAAGATTAATTTAAAGAATAAATTAGAAGTAATAATTCAACTTTTAAGTTTAATATCACATTAAAATAAATAAATAAGCATTCAAGTTATTATAATAAATAAATATTTGGTTTTAGGTGCACTCTGGAGTAGGTTTAGAAGTGGGCATGAATATCCTTTGAAACATAGGGGGATACCGAACATGGGAGAGCCACAGGGGCCAGGAGAAAAATTCTTTCTACCGGAACGGGCTCTATAATGCTGTATACCTCCCCAATCTGGGCTGGAGTAAAAAAGTGTTATTTTAAAGAAGTACTGCAAGTAGGTAGAACAAGTGCGTTGTGTCTATAGGACGGTGTCGAACGATGTACTCTGCTGGTAAGATGCTTACTGCTCGGAAGATCCCAAGTCGGCAAAAGAACTTCAATAAGCAGAACGTTTTGCCTCGATAGCTGAAAGGCAATCAAAATGGGACCAGTCACCAAGAGGCTGGTGGGTACATAGGTTGATCCCGCGAATTAACCAGTGGATCTGCCGAAAACACGGAAACGCTTTTAAGCGAACACGGATGCTTCCAAAAATATCTGCATCGCCTAGACTTGGCTGGTAGTTCTTATTGCTCAGAATGCTTGAACGAAGAGGAGATTGCCGAATATATGGCCTTTTATTGCATCAGATTCGCTGAGGAACGCGACGACCTATCAAACAAAACTGGTGTCTTTCTAATGCCGAATAATGTAGTACCACAAATGCTTGAGCCGTGGGAAAAGTGGAGGGCGATACAAGCTTTTGCAACACGAGTTCTTGTGGAACTTCGCAACATTGATTGGAGGCGAAGGAATGATGCAGGACGAACAGCTGCGAATGTGACAGACGATTGAGCTTATTGCTCACGACGGCCTCCAGACGTAATTACCAAATCCGTATCTCTGTAAGATGAACCGTTGGACTTGAAGTTATTTTAGTGGCGTTAAAGTTCCACACTGACTAAGGCGAAAGCGTTTACACTCGTCAAAAAAAAATTAAAAATATATAATAAATAAAAAAAAATAAATAATGAAAAATGTCCTTTTATGGTTAAAATGCGAACACATTCTAGACATCCTGTCATATAACCAAATTAATCAGAAATTACCTAAATAATAATGTCCTTCCATTCATATTATATTTCTTTAGCATTTATTAACGAAATCATTATATCATACCCCAACCCCTTTATTCCTTCCATAACCTCTTCCTCTTTGTATTGCAACACTTTCTCTCAAGCGTTTTGAATTCTAGAATCATTTTAACGCGTTATATTTTTCCCAGAATATGACTGATTAAAAACTAGAATTACATTAAATGCATGCACACAACCTTAAATGCACGCACACAATTGCTCTGACCCATTTCACGTTCACCAGCTGGGATATGTATGCTAAGGAAAGTACTCAGGGTACATCGATTTGTTTGCAATTTCAACCGGAAATTGCTTGAATGCTGCACAGCAGGATTGCACAGAATGGTTGAACTGTCAACCATAAATGCCCACGAAAACACACGCCCATAAATACATTTCACACGCGTGCATACAAAAGCCTCTTTGCAAGTTCGAAAACTGAATTGTGAAGCGTCACACACAGTCGTATGTATGCATGTATGTGTGTTGTTGGAACATATGTGCGGCACACCAGCCACAATTGAGTGAAAACGGCGTCTGATACTGTGATTAGGCATGTGGATGCGTTGACTGTGCTGTGAAGCAGCATGCCTCATGCAACATGGCAGCGCGCTAATAATGCAATTAGATTAAAACGTGGCAAGTTGAATGCTAGTTGCGAAATTTCGGTATGGTAACGCAATGAAATGTCGCACAACGCCAACAAAGCGCTCCGTGTGCATTGACCCAGTGGTATAGGTGATGGGGCCAATATACTCGTATATATTTTCCTACTAAGGCACTGCACGAATTTGCAGTTAAAATTCTATGATGCACGCCAGTCCGTAGCGAATAGAGGAATAATGCAGTCAGTCGTTTTTGGCGATGCCAGTTGAACTTCATGGAACTGTGACTTAACACTACTATAAAATTATTTTGTTAGTAGTTGTTGAAAAACGATGTTATGCGGATAATTCAAAAACACATCAGGGGGTTAGGATGAATAATGGCGTAACTATGTGCAAGTGATTGAAATGTTGAGCAAATTGAGCAAATTGCCGTTCTCTATTCTAACACATGGGCGGAAAAGTCTCGGGCCTAACACATAGATGACACCAGTTTTATTGCATTCACCTCTTCTTCACTTAGTATAAACCTTTAAAAGACAGTTCTTAAAATTTGATTAAATTTTTTTCAATAATTCGTGAGTTATTGCGCTAAAAGTGACGCCACTTTTGTTATTTTCAAAACAATGGATCAAAAAGAATTTCGTGTTTTAATTTTGCACTGCTTTTTGATGGGGAAAAATACCGCTCAAGCGGAGCAATGGCTTCAAAAGTGTTACGGGGACTCTGCTCCATCAGAAACAACAATAAAATGAGGGTTTGCTGACTTCAAACGTAGACAGGTCGTAGAGACATCGATGATGCACAACGTAGTGGGCGTCCAAATGAAGCGGTGACACCAGAAAACATCAAAAAAATCCACAAAATCGTTTTAAATGATCGAAAAGTGAAGTCTGCGTGACTTAGCTAACAACGAAAAAATATTAAAAGAATCTTCTAGTGAACATTTGACTATGAGAAAGTTCAGTTCAAAGTGGGTGCCGCGTTTGCTCACTGCTGGCCAACAATAAGGACGTGTTGATGACTCAAAACAATGGTTAAACTACATACATGAAATGAACTTCGATTTTCTCCCACAACCACCGTATTCGCCAGATTTGGCTCCCAGCAACTACGGACTGTGCATAGACCTAAAAAATTGCTCGCAGGTTTGAAATTTCCCTCGACTTAGGAGGTTAACGCTGAAACTGAGGCCCATTTTGAGGCGAAACGTAAATCGTACAACAAAAGTGGCATTCAAATGTTGGAGCGGCACTTGAATCATTGCGTTGCTCTGGGCGGGAATTACGTTGATGAATAAAGCTAAATTTGAACAAAAAAACACGTTTTTTCTTTGTTAGGCTGGAGACTTTTCAGCCCATGTGTTATTCTTACAGGCGAGGGAAATATTTGAGCGATCTCCATGTCAAGTGATCCAAGCAAAGGATCTTTCAAAAGACGCGTTGAAATAAAATATGTAAAAATTTAGTTTCTTTCAGGTTTCACTATTTCTTTCTAAATATGATTTTGAACAATTATATGTGAAAAATGACATCATTTAAATATTTAAATGTCACCCTAAAGAAAGTCTACAGTTAAGATTTGCTAAACAGTTATTTAATGAATGCTAAATTGTTGCGAACGTCGAGATATCGACGTTGAAGGTTGTTCAGCAATACTTTGCGCTACAGCAGCAATGTTCTGAATAGAATGTCCAGTTTTTTCCCGTCAGTTTTTTTTAATCCTCGATAGCACTAGTTTCTTGAAATTTTTTCACCTAAATTTGATTTATCGACTCATTCAGTCAACTATTTCCACAAAGAAAAAAAAAAAAAAAAAAAACAACGAGTTTTGCGATATTTTGGTCATAACGTCCGACCTTTTCTATAATAAGTTTCAGCAATTTTAATGCGGGTAAAATTGTACATCTGTCTACTTGCCAATTGTTAAAGATTGACATAAGAACCGCCTGGGAATTACTCAAGAAATAAACTTAACGAATGCAAAAAAAACAAATTTTAATTACGAGATTATTACCAGGTTGTTGAATGAGTTTGGGATTCGTTAAGAGAAGGCATTGCTACTCGCCTACATTTTTTGGATATGTTGGAACACTATGAACCTATATACATACATATATATATAATTGGCGCGTACACCCATTTGGGGTGTTTGGCCGAGCTCCTCCTCCTATTTGTGGTGTGCGTCTTGATGTTGTTCCACAAATGGAGGGACCTACAGTTTAAGCCCACTCCGAACGGCAGATATTTTTATGAGGAGCTTTTTCATGGCAAAAATACACTCGTTGGTTTGCCATTGCCTGCCGAGGGGCGACCGCTATTAGAAAAATGTTTTTCTTAATTTTGGTGTTTCACCGAGATTCGAACTGACGCTATCTCTGCGAATTGCGAATGGTAGTCACGCACCAAACCATTCGACTACGGCGGCCGCCACTAGATCTAAAAAAATGTATGCGTGTAAAGTTGTTTCTATCAAATGGTGAGTCATAACAGCTGTGGGTCATAACAGATTGGCTGAACTACTTTACTAGTTATAGCCCACCAAAATATTTATTGCTGGGTTGCCCACTGCATAAAATTGGGTAGCATTTATTTCAAAAGTAACTTTTTTACGCAGCAGATGTGGTGTGGGTAGCAAAGTTTTCTTAGAGATCCTAAGCGCAACTTAGGATACACGAAAACGCACAAGCGCAGACGGACAGACATGCACTTGCATAGTTTAAAAGTCATTAAGAAGTTTGCAAAGTAGTTTGCTGCAAATTTAGTGGCAGTTGAGAAATTTGATTGAATTTTTAAAGTGACTAACAACTGCGATTAGAGTCTTGTTTGCTGATATACGTAAATAAGAAAATATACATGCTGATGTATATTTAGTATATGGAACGGTATTCATACGAAAAGAAAATTTAAAAAATTACTCATTTAAATGCAACAATCGAAATTACATTGGCGCCACTATTGAAATTGGAATAGCGCCTCAAAGTCATAAAATCACGCAATTAATAATAAATTCATGCGATCAACCGAAATCAATGCATATCGTGACGATAATAATGAAGAAGCGCGTGGCTGTGCACCTCTACTACACTACCCGCCCCTTCGCACACGTTCATATATCCGTATGGCTTTATACTTAGTATGTACCCGTGTGTCTGCTCCAAGTTGCTGCCGTGTTACTCAGAGCTAGTGGGTTGGTAGATGAGTCTGAGCTTTACGCTACAGTATCTTCTAATGAAAAAGTGCAAGCTAAAATTTGTATGCAAACCGCGAAGTAAATTAGATGACGATTTTTTCCCCTCCCAAAATTAGTGACGTACATATAAGGCCTTCCGCACACGGCACATATTATGTACGACGCGTTGTGCTGTTGACGCGCAGCAGCGTTGGCTATAAGCTTTACTTCAATCGTCAATATTTGAGTACATACAATGTGTGGAGATGTCGACACATTTATTTCGCTTCCTTATCTTCTACGCCGAAGGAAAAATAGGCAAAAAATAGGTTATTTAATAAGAGGTGTTATTTTGATATTCAAAGAAAAATGCTACTTTTTAATATAAATGATCGGATGTTTATTTCAGCCCTAACATCAGTCTGACTTCCACCCGAAAAACATACCTTTTTTTCAAAAGTCCGCCATTATGTTAAATTTTCCTATTATAGCACCTATTATAGCCAAAATCCTGTTGACAAGCCACCTATCTTTTTTTTAAGACGCTTTTTTTTGGTGCCACAGTACTACAAACAAATATGTGAAAACAAAAAAAAAATTTTTTTTGTATACTATTTGATGTCAATAATAACATACAATAAAATTAAAAGGAGGATCGTATTTTATTTTCATTAAAAAAAAATCCTAAAAAATATCTATAAAAAATGAGTATTTGACATGACTTCCTTAAAAAAAAAATACAAATACTAACACGCATTTACTTTTTGGAGACCAATCGCATCTTCTGTTAGCATTTTAGACTAGCAATGTTCCTACTATTTGCATTAAATACCAGGTTGTTCAATAAGTTTTACAGTTTGATAAGAGCAAGACAATTTTATAGTTTGACATACACTTTATTATTCAGTATAGTGTCCTTGAACATCGATACACTTGTTCCAACGAGATTCCAATTTATGAATTCCATCTTCCATCCAGTAAAAATCTGGAAGGGCTGCAAAATACGATTCCACAGCTGTTTTAATCTCACCATGTCATGAAAAACGCTCTCCACGCAAGATTTTCTTTAGGTATCGAAAACAGATGGAAGTCACTAGGGGGCGAATCTGGTGAATACGGCGGATGCTCCAACAACTCGAGCTTTATTTCATGGATTTTAGCCATTGTCAAAATGCTCTTGTAAAACGGTGCATTGTCCTGATGAAAAAAAAATCCTCTTGCAAACTGAGTATTTGTTCAGGAAACTTTTCGTTCAGCTGGTTTAAAAGGTTAAAATAATATTCAGAATTCAATGTTTTACCAGTTTGCAAGTAATCCATAAACAAAACTCTTTTCGCATCCCAAAAAACTGATGCTAACACCTTCTTGGACGATTTCTAGACACGAACTTGTTTCGGAGCCGAAGTGCCAGGTTCACACCACTCTTCAGTCCCTTGTTTTGACTTAACATCTTGGCGATAGACCCAAGTCTCATCCATAGAAATTAATCGATGCACAAAATCCACGTTGCCCTATCGAAAATGCTCAAAATGTTGCTGAGAAAGTCGCATTCGAATGTGTCTTAGTTCCATTGTTAGCGAAAGCAGCACCCATTGTGCACACAGCTTTCTGAAACCCAATACTTCAGTCAAAGTATTACTTACACTGCCCAATTAGATGTTTAGGGCTTCCACTAAATCTCTTTCAGTCACTCGACGATTTTACAAAACGATATCCTGTATTTTTTCTATGATTCCTGGTGTTGTTGCTGATTTTGTACTTCCTTGACGTGGAATTGTAGAAAATACTGTGAAACGTCGATACGAATCGGCTTTTTAAACAAAGAATGGATTAACAGTTGGAAATGAAACTTCACATAGGTTCATATGCAGAGTGTACCAACATAACAAAAAATAAAACGTAGGCTAGTAGCAACAGCCTTTCTTATCGTACCGCGAAACTCATAGGTTGGTGCGTGACTGCTATTCGAAAGTATGTAAGTTCGAGTCTCTGTGCACGAAACACTAAAATAATAAAATAAGTTTTTTATAATAGCGGCCGCCCCTCGGCAGGCAATGGCAAACTTCCGAGTGTATTTCTGCCATGAAAAATTCCCTCATAAAAGAATATCTGCCATTCTGAGTCGACTTAAAACTGTAGGTCCCTCCACTTGTGGAACAACATCAAGACGCACGCCACCAATGGGAGGAGACTAGAGACCCAAAGAGAATATAAGCGCCAAATTTATTTATTTATATTGTAGCCTTTATATTTATATCCCACTACTAATATCAAGAAAAATTGTTTTACAATTAAGAGCAATAATGAATATAATTATGTGAAAATAACTCTTGTAGATTTTTAAACAGTGATAACTCACAAACGGTTTTCGACAGCTGCTGGTCAGCAACTAATAAAACGATGATCCAGCTTGCGCTACCACTTTTCAGCACTAGTTGTGTATTACTGAATACCTCATGCTTTTTGTAGAGTCAACTTTTCAGCACACCTACTAAAGAAAAGTTAAATCTAGTTCTATTACTTAGTACTACATAGTACGAGCATACTACCGTTTTATTCACTCAGCCCAGTAGATGTGAAGGCACTGAAAAATATTACCCAAATATGTACAAGGCTTCTATTGTACTTGACGGCAAACGACTGACACTGCTGTACGATAGGCGTCATGCTGTGATGAGTACGCATAGCTGTCGACTCACGCACGGTTCCCTGTTTAAGCACAAGTGTGCGGCAATGAAATGTATGCGTCGCATGCATTTTTTCGTGTACACTGCGATGACAATAGGAACCGTGTGCGGCGGGCCTAAGAGACTGATGTGAATGTCGCATGCCCCACTGCTACTCTGATGATGATGATGGAAATGACATACAGTGGTGGATAAGGATTTGCGCCAATTCGATTCGATTAAAATTGATTGAGCTCAATTTAGTGCATAAAATAAGCATAACGCAGACACGCACACGTCACCAACTCGGGTAATCTCGTTAAATTGGCAAATTTCAGTGTTGTGCCCAATGTTGGGGCAGAGGTGGTTTGCGGTTGAGCGCTGGTTGGTGGTGAAATTTGTGGTGTTTGTTTATGCAACACACTTTGCAATCCACGTAACTACATTTGTATGTATTGTATGCATGTATGCAAGCCCACCAAGAGAGGGAAGGAGGTATGGCGTACCTACCCGGACCCAGACTTTTAAGTGCGCTAAAAATTTCAGAAGCCTCACTTTTTGATATTGTTTAGAATTTAATTTTGAAAGAAAATAATACGCATGATTTCAAAAGACTTTTCGTACGGGTTTTTAGGACTACCGGCTTTTGCTTTATATTTCTATATGATAAAGAACTTGGTAAAACACTTTTATTATTCGTGATATTCTTCTTCTTCTTAGCATCACAAGCCTTGATGAACCATTGCTTCATTGACAACCTTTCGCCACCCGTCTCTATCTAAGGCTACTTGCTTCCACCGCCGTACGTTCAGCTTTGCAAGGTCATCTTCAACACCTTCGAGCCATGCTTTTCTGGCACGTCCTCCTCTTCGGTCTCCACCAGAGCGCAATTCAATTGTCTTTGGAGTTGTTCTCGCCTTGGGCATTCTGAACACGTGTCGAAGCCATCCTATCCTTTGAAATTTTATTCGTGTTTTGTTAAAAGTTTCAGCTCATGATTATATCTTATCCGTCCTGCAGTCTTATTGGTCCATAAATTCTTCGTAAAATTTTCATTTCGAAGACCATTAGCTGATTAATGCCAGTAGTTTTTAGCCTTCATAGTTCGCAACCATAGGTAAGCGGGCGTATCAAGGTTTTGTATATCCTTAACTTTTGGTCGCGAGATAATAATTTTGACTTAAGCAGCATGAAATTAGAGTAATAAAACCTATTTGCTGCTAAAACTCTGTCACTAATCCTTATTGGCTGATATTTTGATACCCAAATAGGTAAATCCTTGCACATTCTCGAATGCATAGTTTGCGATCAGCAGGTCATCACGTCTTAAACCGGAGCTGAACCGGATCATAAACTTTGTGTTGTGTCTTGTATATATTTTCTTGTGAAAAGTAAAGGGTTTTCCAATAACAGGTGTTATCTATCGCTATCGAGAGATGATTAACGATCCGGAATTGGATGGTATTGTTCTGGACAACGTTTATTTTTAACAAGAAGGCGCTACGTGCCACATAAGCAACGAAACCATTGATCTTTTACGGGAAAAGTTGCCGGACCCTGTTATCTCTCGAAGAGGTGATCACAATTGGCCAGCGAAAACCTGGTGATTTAACACCTTGTGACTTTTTTCTTTGAAAGAGAAGGTATACGCCAACAGCGCAGGGTCGATTCAAATCCTCAAATATGGAATTCGTGAGGCTATCGAGGACATAAGGCAGCCACTTTGCAATTTCAAATTTGCAAAAAATTTCATGAAAACGATATTGCCCTGTAAGCGTGGTCGTGGTGGTCATTTGCCTGATGTTATTTTCCACTATTAACGACATACCTTCCTCTTTATAATGAACCCAACTTAACTGGACGAGTTACGAATTAATAATTTGAATTTAATGTCAGTTAACTCTGCGATAGCGGTGCTAATATAAATAGTCATTGACTCACTAAATTGAATAAACCGAGCAAAACAAAAAAACGCTTGAATGGAAATTTTCCAAGTTCTCTGACAATACTTCCACGATAGAGCTGGACAGCATCTCAAACCAAATCGCATAGCTTCATACCAGTTGGATGCTACTGGGTTAATATAAACGAATTGTGTCGTATGAATCGATGTTTGTACGAGTGTTATTTTTTCAAATTTTGTACAAAAGAATAGCAGAATATTCTCAAAACGCTTTTACTTCACCCAATACTTCTTTTCGAGGAAGTCGTACACTTGAAATACTCAAATAACTTACCCTGAAATTAAAAGGAGTTTATAATTCGTATCGGGTAAGGACTGCGATAGACTTAGCACACACTCCCACACATCACTCCAATTTACTTACACTATACATCAGAACAAACCAAAAGTAAACAATCAACTCAATCCGAAATTGATATGAAAATTATATGCGAATTATGAACTGTGAAATATTTAATATAACTTAAGGAAGCGCATGCAGTGTAACGTACAAGAATACTCGTATTGAAAAAGCAAAGAAAAGCTGTCTTGCCTAATGCAGAGATGTGCGGTTCATTAAGAGAAGTGTTGTATTTATACAGAAAGATAAACAAAAATTACTGTTAAAACTACAAGCCAAGAACTTCGGAACCTAATCTGTTGACTTGAAATTAAAATTAAATGAAAAAAGTGCCAAAAGGAAATTAAATAAAGTGTAGAGCAAGCAGAAAAAGCAAGCTAACAGCTTTCGTGGAGTCAAAAAAGGGGAGAGAATATTTGAGAGATGTGTCTGTTTGTAGGATACGGGTAAGAGTCTGCACAGACATATGTATGTATGTGCGCCTGTGATTGCTCCATTGTGCAAATAATGAATTACAGCATCATGAAAGCAAATTGACTTTAATGCAAAAATCAAATATTTACACAAAGAAGCGAATAAAAGGAAAATGCAATGCAATGAAAAACACGTAAGGACGGGTTAAATTCGGGCCCGAACGAAATTTACATAGCCGCGCATATTTTAATAAACTTTTATTTGGGCTGGCTGTTACTTTTGAATCCGGCAAATGAGGGTTTTAGCTTATAACAGCAAATGGGTGGACTGAAATTTAGTCTTAGTCTTAAATATAAAAATTGAGTGGGCTGTTTATACGATCTCAATAACATTTATGTTGGATCTAAATGAGGTCATTAACATCATTGCCTTTTTCTCACATTAGAGCGTAGGTCCTAAATTTTTATTTATTAAAAAAATAACTTTTTGCGCCTTTGCCTACATCCACGTATTCCAATAGTGTTTCGAGTTGGCGGAGCATTACAATCAGTTTTCTTTAATTCTCAGCTCTTATAATTAGATTTTAAATTATGTTGTAGAGTCAGATTACAGAAAAATGTTTTGCAGTCGCTTAGGTTTTCCAAATATTTTGACGATTGTTATTTGTTCCTGGGGCCTGTGGGGGCGGTATCATTACCAAAATATATATAGCCTTTGAAGTTCGGCAGCGCGCTGTATGTCGGCCAAATGTGAAGCTTGATTTTTGAAAACCAGTTCTAAATGAGTGGGAGAGCACCTATTGCTGAGTATTGGACGAGTTCAATTAACTCGCTAGCGAGATGCATACACCTATTTACCCATAAGTGGGCGTCGCACAGCTTAATTTTAATATTTTTACGTGCATCTACTTTTTTATTTTTCATAATTTGCTTCTAATTAGAATCATTTTCTTCGTTTATAACAGAGATCTAATTTTATTTTTATTTTTCGAAAATTAAGTTATATGGGAGGTGGGCGTGGTTAATGACCGATTTTAACCATATCCGATGCCAAACTACCTTACATAAATGGTAAAATGTGCGCTAAGTTTCATTGAAATACAAGGTGAAGTCCAAAATAAACAAGAATGGAGCCATAAAAATGTTTCTGACTTCCAGTGAAGGATTGCTGACATTCGGTTCAGTAGAAGCGAAGTTATTGCGTCTAAATTGTCACTATGTTTGTGTCATCAGCATAAAAATGAGTTTCGAACAAAGAGCAAATATCAAATTTTGTTTTAAAATCGGTAAACCGAAACATTTGAATTGATGAAAAAAGTGTATGGCGATGATTGTCTATCTCGTGTCAGAGTTCACGAGACAATGAACATACGGACCGCCCAAAATCAGTAATCCCCAAAAACTCCATCGAAATTGTTCGTGAATTTATCAAAAATGAACCGAAATCATCGCTGAAATTCATGGAATCTGAGTTGAATACCTCCAGAACAACGACTTATCGCATTTTAACTGATCATTTGGGCTTACGAAAGGTCTGTGCATTCAGGTCTGTGTTTCATTCCGCACAAATTAACTGAGGACCAAAAATTGCTCAGAATTTAATTTTCGAAAGACCTCACTAAAGAGGCGAAAAAAGACAAGAACTTCCTTTGCAACATAGTAACTGGTGATGAAACGTGGTGTTTCCAACATGAACCTGAAACTAAGCGTCAAAGTGCCGAATGGAAGGCCCCAGACGAGCCACCATCCAAAAAATCGCGTTTGATGAAGTCAGAAATCAAGTCGTTGCTCATTTGTTTTTACGATTCCAAGGGAATTGTCCACAAGGAGTTCGTGTCAATGAGCCAAACCGTGAATGCAATTTTCTATCTTGGCGCTTTAAAGCGTTTATTGCATCGCATTCGTCGATTTCGCCCTGAATACCGCGAAGGCGGAAGCTGGCGCTTATTGCATGATAATGCACCATCTCCTCAACCCACTTTTGTGATTGATTTTTTTACTATAAATCGCATTTTAACCATCAATAACTCAACGTATTTACCTGATATGACTTCCTGTGACTTTTACCTATTCGGGAAATTGCATTTCGCCATGAAAGGAAAACGTTTTGGGTCCGTAGAGGCCATCCAAAAGGCTTTTGAATAAATACACTCGAAGTTATCAGAGCAAAGTTTCTCTCGTTTATCTTTTAGCTCAGTCTTGTTTATTTTGGACTTGACTTTGTGTATTAATTTTTGTTTGAGTTATCGTGCGCACCCACAGACCGACGTGGCTTAATCCTCTTTCTCCCATAATTCTTTCCATTTTGGTATGTGTCTATTTTAAATATGTCTATGTCCACCTCGATTCCTTTATACTGCTAGATACAACCGTGGTGTGAACAAAATTAGAATACCCTTGGACACAAGTGTGTGCGGGTATAAGAAGTGAAATAAAAGAAAAGATAAGAACAAAATATAAGCGGCGTGAGTATACAATTCAGGGTATATGGAAAATGAAATGCTCGCACGTACATATGCACATTTTCACATGTATATGTGTATGTATGATACAATATATAAAAGTAAATAGAACAACAATTGAAAAACCGAAATGCCAAAGCGTCAAAATGAATGCGAATATTTGTTGTGAAGCGAAAAATTGCTACGGGCTACCAAGCTACGCTGTGCAGAAGGCGTTATTTCCATAGACTCAACTATTTCGTCTACATACCTACGTATGGTTATAGGTTATATTTGCACAACGGAATAAATATCGCTTGTTGTTAAAAGAAGCTCTTTACTTAGTAAATCACAGATTTGAGAAAAGCGGCTTCACAGTTTTCAATGCACCAACAGCTCCCTAAGTAAAGGAAAGGCACACTTTCATCTAATGAAATGCTGTTAGTAGATATCACCAGACAGCATTAAAGAAGAGCTGTTGGTCATTTCTGCATTTTTATCTAAATTTTTTGTTTTGCATTATGACATTCTTGCCGCAAATGGGCGATATACTAAAAAAAAAAGCATATAGTGCATATAGAGGTCTGCATAGAGGAGTTTGGCAATTTCGCAAGGACTAGAAAACAAAATAAACTCCGAGCTTGCCGCCAACGGTCTGCCATATATCCGGCGTTACCACTCGACAATGCAATCCATGTGGATATTTGTGCATTAGGGTGGCTTTATTCCTGCAGTAAAACACAATTGCAGATAATTACTAAAAATTGTTTAAATCCAAAATTTCTCTTGCATTAGAAATTCCTCAACTTGCATTAATTGTTTAATATAATCTTTAAAATTATTTTAAAATTAAATTAAAATAAAAGTTTCTTATAAAAAAATCAGAAATGCTAAAGGTAAGCAATTTTTTGCTGATTGGCCAGCCGTGGATCAGCGGTGCCCCCACAGGGGCCAGAGCTTATAATCGGGATCAGTTCCGCAGGAATCATGAATTGGATCAGCGATTATGCCCGCAATATAGGTACATAAGGATCGATGGTCCGGTCTAGAACGCTGCAGAACTGCAAAGTGTTTTGTAACAAGTCCGAACAGAAAATTGTCAAACTTTCTGCTAAAACTTGGAAGAAAAGACGTTCGGTTGATGGTCGGTATCATTACAGAACACAACCCATGGGGTCAGCATATGACCACGATTGGAATCATTGAGGACCCAATGTGCCTGTCGTGCTTCGAGGAGGCGGATAGCATTGAGCACTTTCCCTGTGAGTGTCCTGCCTTTGCTAGAGCACGGCTACGAGTATTGGGTTCCGATATCGTGAGATTCTGAAACATTCGTTCTCTAAAAATGGAGGATATTTACAGATTTGCCAAAGAATCTGGAAAATTCTCACAGGACTAACTATCTCTACCTCTGTCTCTATTCTTTCCTATCTCTTTCTTTGATACTTTTCTCCTTCCCTCCTTGACTATCTAACCCTTTTCCAAAGTTTTAAATACAATGAGCTTTTACCCTGAGTGTTTTAGGAGACACCAAATCTTCTGGTGCTTCTTGGCTCGACATTTTCGAATTTCAATTAAAGCAATTTTTTCCTATTGTGGTAATTTTTAACTAAATTATAAAGGTATTTTTAAGTATCGAGTGTTTTTTTAATAACTTGAGGACTTAAAATAATAATACAAAATAAAAAAATTGCTGGAATGAATATTTTTCATCAAAATCTGATAGATAATTGCATGACATTTATTTTTTTAATAAATATCCGGCATATGTGACGACTTACTACTGTATTCCACCAATCCAATTTTGTATTATTTTTTTCAATAAATCTAGCCGTATGGCATCAATGGTGGCTTCAGAATTACAATACTCGTGAATTGATTGTTAAACGCGCTAAATTACAAGTTGCGCCGCCTTGTTGGAACTAAATGTCGTCGATGTTTAGCTGATAAAATTATAGAATCAAAAATTCGGTCGGCATGGCTGGATAGCGTTGTAATGTAACGGTAGCTCCTTCCTCATTTCGAAATAAGGTCCGATGATGCCGCCAGTGCTCTGTAAACTTCACGAACAGATTTTTTTTTTGCAAATTAAAGGCGTGTGAAAGTGTGTTCAAAAATAAGTGGTTCTTTTACTCGAAAAATGGGGAATAAGGAATATTCATATCTTTCAGAGGAATAGTTTTTTTTTTGTTTCAAAGTCATTACTGATACTTAGAATAATGGCTGCTCTTGCGAGGGCCCATTTGGACAAATATTCATACAGGAAGAGGAGGGAAAGGGAAAGAGAAGGGAAGGAACCAGACAAGTGAAAAGGATGCCCACCAATGGTGGCAATTAACGTTCGTATGAACCGCTTCAAGCTACTGATGAATTTCACCAGACGTATTTAAACCCGCAATATCGTCCGGTGTAGCGAAAAAACGAGAGCCCAAATGTTTAAGCCTTTGCTCGTCCTCCAAACAGCTTTTACGGAAACGATTTGAAGCAATTCCAAGCCTCTCCGCATGGAAACCTAACGGACAAGAAGAAATTACACTCGAAGAAATTATCGAGAGAATGAGGACAGTCGAAGAAAAATGGAATGCGAAAAAAGAAGCGTGAAATGGAAAGTTATGCTGATGAGCATTTAGCATAGGTTTCTCAAAACAGGCGACCCTGGTCGCAGGGTGAGTAAATAAGTGTCCTTTTTAGGACGCCGTTTTGGTCCTCTACCTCGGAGCAATGCGGAAGCAGTCACGGAGTGGAGAGAAAAGTCCAAGAGAAGATTAGGGATATTTTTAGTGGAATCAGCACTGCTACTTTCGCTTGGAAAACATTACATTGGCCGGTGGCCTATATTTGAGTATGATGGGGAGCTCCTCGCAGAATACTCCCCCACCAACTCTTCGGTTCAACTTCGAGCCATCCGTAAAAATGTTTGCTGTGCCCTGCCTTCAAATGTTGTACGCCCTCCACTCTTCCCTTAAGTGAGTATGAATGGAAAAAGTTACGATCGGTCCTAGCGAGGGTGTACAATGATCAAGCACTATGGGGACGAACTTAAAGTTTTTAAGAATACTTGCTTAAGTCTAGCTTATGGCCCGAACAGCTCAGTTTTTCCTGTAATGCTCACAAGTGCCGCGCTCAGCATTGTGTTGAGCGCTAGAGTAGTTAGTAGTGGATTCTAACCTGATTCTAACTGATTCCAATGAAGGCAGACCTTTGGACCCCCTCCAGCTTCTAAACTAATTTAACTCCGTACAACAAAATTGGCTTATAGTTCTATTATTTGTTATAATTCTGAATATTGATTCGATATGCTATGAATTTCAACTCCCTCTCTCTCTCTACTAATTTTCTCTACAGCGAAGCAAACATCTCTGCAGCTTTCTCTCTATAATTTCCGCCTTCAACAAAATGTTCGACTCTTCACCGAAACTGAATTGTCTGCTCAGTCATTTTACGCCATATGAAATAGCAAAAAAATCGATGCGCCCTAACCTGCATACTACGTATACACAGCTCCGCAGCGCTTTGAAAGTAATAACTATATTTACAATGTTAAAAATACTTATATGCGCTTGCTTATTCAAATACAAAAGTACGAGTGCATTTTGTTCCATTCTTCATTCTTTTGCCTTGCGGCCAGTAGTTCGCACTCGCAAACACCTCGACAAGTTTTCCAAATTTCACACAGTTAAACTGCCCGCGCACTCACTTCCGGCTGGACAACTGAGTCCTTGGAAACCCTTCGCTGCGCGCCGACCCGCATATGGGATGAGTATTTGACGTTTAACCACACAAATTTTACGATTGCCCGCATTATTTCGTTTTCACTGGCCTGACTGTTTCTATGCACATACGAGCATGCACACACACATACACCTACATACATATATATATGTATATTTGTTTTCTAGCTTTGTTCTGGCGTTGAGAAATTTGCCTTTTTCGCGTCATATTTGAGTTGAATATTGTTTTAGCTAATGTTTTGGAAGAATTAAAAATTCCACAGTTTTGATGGGGTTCTTTTTGGAAGCGAAAGCAAACGAAGTTAACTAACGGGGGCGTTGAGATGTGTGGCAAGTATTTTTAAAATGTTTGCTATGAGTTGGAAAAGTTGTGGCAAGTAAATTCTATAGCGACGTGCCATTACGTACACAAACATAAGGACATACACGAATTTTATTTTTTATCTGTAAGGTAGTTTAAACCAAAATATATGTATGAAAGAAAGTCTGTTATATACAGACAGCGTTGCAATTCGGCAGACTTATTGCGTAATTTTTTTTTTTTTTCAAAATTCCAACTACACATTTTTTAGCATGAAGCAATAATTAAAGGTGATGTAAGATCTCTAAATTTCAGCCAGCAATATTGAGTTAGGTAATAAGTCCGTCAGGCCCTTTTGGAAAATCACTTTTTTTATTTCAAAGCAAATTTCAAAAATTAATACTTTTGCTAAAAAGTTAACAGCCAATTTTGTTTTTGTTGTGCCACAAATTGTGCAAAATAGGGCGTTAAGGTAGTAAGTCTGGTAACTTATTTTGAAAATTTCGAATTTCGGTTTTTTACATATTTTGAAAGTGCGATATATTGGTAATATACTGTACAAATTTTAGACCGAAATTCGAAATATTGACGAAATTATAGCACATACATGAGAGCGGCTCGTACTTGCGCGCGCTAAGCCGCTAAAACTTTAAGCGCGTTTTTTTCAAAACAACGTTTTTCCGGATGGCCGTCGTGAAAACAAATTTTCTATCTAACGGATTGAGCTGAAATTTAGATATGTTTTTCTACACATCAATAGTTCTAGCGGGTAGTAGATTTAATTTATTTCATCCCTAACTTTCCATTTTTTAGTCCGATTTCCACTTTAAAAAAAGGCAATTTTCTTACGAAGTCCGCCATTTTGTTATTTTTTGTCAAAATCATTTGATCTTACTATCCGCCAGAACGAGAAGCACACTGATTAATAAGCAATTTGTTTTTTCTGTTTAAGGTGACCACAAGTGACGAAATCACGCCGGCCAGCCACTGTACCTCTTTTTTTTTGCCGCTTGCTGCAGTGTACAAAAATAGTATCAAAACATTAAACAAAAAAAAAAATTTGTTTGTACACTTTCTGATACCTTTAATAACATATCAGAAAATCAAACCGATTGAATTTTATTTTCCCTTCCAAAAAATGTCCCAAACATGGCCTCAAAAAACGTGTAAGTTACCAGACTACTACCTTAAGTTGGTTCGTATCCCAAAAGACAAAATGGAAAGAAAAGATTTGGTAAAATTGTGCGGCACTTCAGTGAATTCAGGCCAAAATGTTGCATACTCGTATATCACTTTTCGGCAATTTATTTCTGATGCGCATCGAAATTTGGCATTACTGGAATAAGCCCGAGACAGCTCATCGCTTGGTTGCACTGTACACAAACTGAGTAATTTTTTTTATTTAAAAACACAATTTTTAGTTAAACGATTTTTCATTTAGATCATACTCTGATGATCGTGTGTTTCGCCTGGAAAAAGAATTGGCTCATCTTATGGAGCAACTTCTGAGATGGGGTAAATTGAAAGCTAACGTCAGTCAAATACTTTCTGAAGGCCAGATTAAAAAGTTGCCGAAATAATTCATTCAACAATCCGTACATGGATTACCATATGTCTTCTGAGAATGTGGAAAAAATCTTCTTTTTGAGATATTCATAGCTTTTCAAATGTAGGCTGTCAAAGATTTTGTAAAATGTACCGAAATTTCTAACAATGAAGTTAAAAATACTAAGTTAAGCTGTATTTTATTTTTGTGTGTTTTTTTGTTTTTTTTTTGGTTGTCACAACTTGTATCAAACTACTAATTTTTAGTTTTGGATATTCATATTTCAAAAACCTGCAAAAAAATCATGGTAAGCTTAGGAACTATTACTAAATTAAAGCCTTGAAAACCAACATTATGGATCGGTAACAAGGTCAATCACATGCATTGACATTCTACATATGTTTGTGTGACAAGCCCACGGAAATGCCTAAGTTAAAAATATAAATAAATATAATAAGTAGCATTTACAAAGCCTATTCTAAAGTTTATATCGAAATTTTTTCCATTCTTTTCAATTTCAGTACCTCTTTCAGAAAAGGGATAAACCTCTGCCCTGCTTCCCATACTTCCAAATTCCAAAATCGGTAGTAAAACTTTACACAACCTTTTATTATTGAATCAGGAATATTTGATATTAATTTTTAAAGCTGTCATTTCATTTTGTGAAAGGAAAAACCAAGGCGAATCTGTTAAAGGTGGATTTGCTGTTTTTCTTTCGCTGTGTCCATGTGGCTGTCAGCACAGAATAAAACAAGGCGAATTAATTTTGTATTTTCCACTTTTTCAATACTTTGCCATGACATTCAAATGTACAAAACATTGTTGTTGGTCTAGTGACACCACCTTTAATATATGTACCTTGAACTGATCTCAACTCCGAAATTATAACTTTAAGAAAAGGTTAACAAAAAGTTCCTTGCGAGTTATGTGCCGTATGCAGAACAACTTGAAACAACAAAGTCGGTATGCATGCAGTTCCCAGTGGAGCTTTTCAAAGACAGAGGTGGGCAAAAATCTTCTTAACTTTGTGATCTTCATTTTTAGAATGATGATTCCATAGTTACTGATGCATTAGATTCGCTTGAAGGAGACGAAATTTAAAAAGAAGCCGCATGGATTTTTGACAATCAATTCAACGGCTACTGGCCCTCGCCTCTATTTGAGACGATTCTATGAAGCAATAGCACAAACATTCTAGATATAAGGAGGCAACTAGAATATCTAGTTCATAACCGCGAAGCCATTTTCTTTGCCATCCCAATCTGGGTTATTTATAAAAAAAAGATTTAAGTTGATTAAAAAATGACAAATAAATAATGAAACTAATGTTATTCTTTCGAATATAGCTTCTTTCGCTTCTATAAAGTGGCACAAAATTAATCAACCTATCGGAAGATTTGTAATTTTTGCAAATTACGCCATACGTCAATCACATTCGACACTTGTGAACTGGTCAAAGAAATAAGCAATGGAGTGTATAAAGTTCAAAATAAAGATTTCCATCAGCCAAATCTTTTTTTTTATTTGGTAAAAAAGTTATTCGAAAACAAAAGGGGATGATTAATTTTGTGCCACCTTGAATAAAAAAAAAATAGTACGGAGTTATTCGTTCACATTAGAGTTGTTGTGGTTGTTTGACTTTTTTTTTGGTGCTATTCGTTTTTTGTTTCGCTCGAAGAAATTGTGAAGTGTTTTAGTAGAAAAAGACAACTTGCGGGCTAATTCTGCTTTGTTAGTCAAAAAGTTTTCCTGCCTTATTCGGATAACTGACTTCCGTGCGACTTCTATATGTTTGGATCTGAATTGGAGCTGACAGAAGCAGAAGAGCTTCAGCGTTTTTTCGAATAATGGAAGATTAGCACGGCTCGCTGTAGGGAAAAAGATGGACTTTATGTTGAGGGTGTTATTAAGGAAAAATTGAAATTAAAAGAAATTATTTTTCAGCGTCAGTCTCTTTATTTATAACTAAACTATTCCAGTAATTTTTAACAATATTTGTTGCAGGGCTAAACAGTTCGTTGGAGTATCCTGCAAGATGACCAAAAACGCTGCATGCCTTAAAGTAATCGTAATTTAATTAAACGTAAGTACAAATAATGCATTCATACTTTTTCATCTCATCATTCTCATTTAACGCTTTAAATTTAACCTTTGAGTGTTGCCATGAGCAACAACACGCCAAGTTCACAATAGGGGGCTTTGGACTTTGCGGCTACAAATCCATGCGTGTCAGTTGGCGGTTAAGTGTTTTCCCTTAATGTACTCGTACTTACATTTTAATTAATTAAAATTATTACTATCATCTCTTACTTAGCCATTCAAGTGTTTTTTACAGCCAAGCACCGCCGCATACTCGTATATGAAATTACTCAAATACTACAGTAGTTGCCGTTCGTACAATTTCATACCACTTTTTAATATAATATAATTATTTTATCCTTTTTTTTTGTTAAAGCGAGGCGTATTTTTTTGAAAAATGCATTAGTTTTACTCTTTAGACAATTTTATTAAAATTAAAAGTAAAATTAAAATTAAAATTGAAATTGAAATTGAAATTAAAATTAAAATTAAAAATAAAATAAAATTAAAATTTAAATTTAAAAAATTTAAATTTAAATTTTAATTAAAATTTGAACTAAAATTTAAATTAAAATCACAATGCAAACCAAAATTAAAATTAAAATTAAAATTAAAATTAAAATTAAAATTAAAATTAAAATTAAAATTAAAATTAAAACTAAAACTAAACTAAAACTAAAATTAAAATTAAAGTTGAATTAAAATTAAAATTAAAATTAGAATTAAAATTAAATTTAGAACTAGAATTAGAATTAAAATTAAAATTAAGATTAAAATTAAAATTAAAACTAAATTAAAATTAAAATTAAAACCAAAATTAGAATTAAAATTAAAAAATAAAATTAAAATTTAAATTTAAATTAAAATTAATATTAAAATTAAAAATAACAATTGAAAAAATTAAATATTAATATATTAAAAATAAGAAAAAAATAATACATTTCTGATTATTTATTATAATAAAATAGCTCTTAAATTCTGAAGAAAGAAAGTTACTTGCAAAAAATGTAATTATGATTTTATTTTCCATACTTCATATGACGTCCCGGGTTCTCAATCAGAGCGAAGTTATTAGATCCCCTAACGAATCTGAGTTAAGTTCTTGAAAAAATTTCGCTTTAACTGCTATTTCATGTATTTTAAAATTAATATGCGCTACATCGTCAAAGAGCGTTTTATATTCAATATTTTTTATGAAAAATGTAGCTCAAAAGTTTGGTACCCTCCTTTTAATACCTACTATAAAACTTATCAGGAAAAAAATATAGGCTAATTTAAAAAAAATATTATTTTTGAAGTTTTTTTATATATTTTAAAGCTCTTCAGGTTCTTTTAAAAAATGGTAACGGCATTGAAACAGCATTGTTCGTCGAATCGACGAAGATTATCTTTCCAGGGGTAAAAATTATTTGCTGAAGTAGAACATCATTAGGCAGGTAATGGGTGTTAAGCTTCCCTCCATATCATAAAAAAAGTTGCTCAACTACAATTACTTTGAGATCTTGCCGAAATCTTGCCAGTAATAATTGGTTTCAACAAACATAATGAGTAATTTCAATTATTTCCAAATCCATTTTGATTTTTCTCTGAGAAAATTAATTGTTGCCCCTCACTTTCCGAATACATTTAGTTTACTATAAAATTTAAATGATCGCTCTTGTGTTTCTTGGTTAAAGGTGGCACTTCCATTCCAATTTTTATTCAAGTTACCCGCCTCTATCTGGAAGTTCCATCTAGAGCGCTTCGTAATTTAGCTATCTACAAATCTTTTGAGATTGACTTTGCTTCCTCTAAACACTTTTTCATTAAACTTTATAATTATACCTATAAATAATTCGACTTCATATGTTTTGCTATATTTTGTCCTACGGACTAATACATATTATTATTATGTTATTTGTTAAAACATCTGTAATACTACTTAAGGTTATAAAAGCAAGTAGCCTATTTTTCGATTTCAGTAATTGCTTTCATTTTATGCCACCTCAAAGTTTGCAGATCTCATTTCATATGTAATTCTAAGGTACTATGACGAAAATCATAGCTGAGTTCATCCAAAAGTGTATTAATCTATATATATATAAAGAAGTTACATTTCCTTGGTAATCTTATAACTCAAGAACGGACTCACCTATCCACACCAAATTTTTAGGCTTTGTTTGGACTATTCAGTAGATGGTTTGTGTTTTGAAATTTTAAGAATCGGATACCAGGGTCTCGAGAAATAGGCCAAAACGTGAACCCGAGTAACCCTAGGATGTGTTTATACAATATGGGTAGCAAATGGAAGCTGTTGATGATTTCTACAGTATAGAGTATTTTTCATACCGTTCCGTGACTAGGGTCTCGAGATATAATCCAAAACGTGGACCCGGGTAAAACAAATTTTTAGGATTTGTTTGGACTATTCAGTAGATGGTTTGTGTTTTGAAATTTTAAGAATCGGATACCAGGGTCTCGAGAAATAGGCCAAAACGTGAACCCGAGTAACCCTAGGATGTGTTTGTACAATATGGGTAGCAAATGGAAGCTGTTGATGATTTCTATAGTATAGAGTATTTTTCATACCGTTCCGTGACTAGGGTCTCGAGATATAATCCAAAACGTGGACCCGGGTAACCCTAGGATGTGTTTGTACAATATGGGTAGCAAATGGAAGCTGCTGATGATTCTATAGTATAGAGTATTTTTGATGCTGCTCCGTGACTAGGGTCTCGAGATATCGGCCAAAATGTGGACCCCGATAACTTAAGGATGTGTTCGTACAATATGGGTAGCAAATGGGAGCTGTTGATGATTCTATAGTATAGAGTATTTTTAATGCCCCTCCGTAACTAGGGTCGTGAGATATAGACCAAAACGTGGGCCTGGATAACCCTAGGATGTGTTTGAACCACATGAGTATCCATTTCGGCAAAAATGTAAAGCACTAATGGATTTAATTGTGAAATTATATGTATTTGGGGAGGTGCGTTGCCATATGTACTCCATCGAATGGCAGAAAAGGGGATTGCCGCACGCACATATACTAATTTGGCTGGCACATAAAATAACTCCGGATCAAATCGATAGCCTTATATCAGCTGAAATTCCTAACCGCACTGCTGATCCTGAGTTATTTCAAGTTGTCGTTAAAAACATGATACATGGCCAACTTAATTCAAATCGGTGCAGCCGTTCCTGAGTTATGACATTTTATGTGATCACAAAGTGAAGAAGATCGTGTTCGACGAAATTAAGTGGAAACACAACGACACAGACGGAGAAATCAGTCGGTTAATAGTGAAGCACCAAGAAACCGTCGTGGGCGTACGTCCGTTTATGATATACGTCAAATGGACCGCGCGTATTTCAATTACGATGCCACCATTGATTACAGCATGCATGCCTACATTGGCCAAATGAATATAGAATGTATACATTGCAAAGCAATTAAATTCAGAAACTAAACGCCTGGTATGTGCTGTGCTGGTGGGAAAGTCAAATTGCCGGTGCTAGAACTTCCGCCAAAAACTATGCATTCATTGGTTTTTGGCAATTCACCAACGTCGAAGCATTTCCTCTTAAACATTAAAAAATACAATTCATGCTTTCAAATGACATCTTTTGGAGCTACAAATATTATAAGAGATGGATTTATGCCCACGTTTAAGGTTATTACTTCGTTTGGAATAAACAATATCATATTTAATTTATGTGCCGTCCCTGTGTTCGATGTTTTTAAAAATTCAGATCCGTTATCTACATATATTTCTCGAACTTTACAGATTCAAGGTCAAATATACCATAGAGCTGGGTCTTTGCTACCATTCCCAGATGGTGACCATCAATTTTTGCAAATATATTTTATTGGTGATGAGAATCGTGAATTAGATCAGCACTGTGCAATTTCGACGAATACGAGAAGATCAATCGTGAATGAATTGCAAACAATGTTCCATCAACACAATGAATTGGTGAAATTGTTCAAAGTGGCACTAGATTTGATGCCCACCGATTACCACAAAATAATAATAAAAGACGATAAAACACCAATTGGGGAGCACGCCAGACGATTCAATATAGAAAAACATTTTATGTATGGTGGTGCGAAGCCCACTGGGGAATGCTAGTAATTTATAAATCTTGTTTTGAAATCTTACAATCATTACCTTTAATTTGAGCTCTAGAACTTGTGGCTACGGTGGCCGATTCCAATAGAGTTACTAATTTTGCGCCACCTTGGTGTCCACGCGATGATAGAGGATCACCTGGATTATGGTCAGAGTTGGTTGTGCGTGGCTTGGCTCCTGGCTTTGATTGAACGTCATGGCAACCAAGAGGTGCAAATGTATACATAAAATTTGTTCAGTTTGGCATATAAACCAGAAACTTTAGGTAGCATAAAATGAATAAGATTTACTGATGTAAATATTTAGTAAAATACCTGTTTTGTTATATTCTATTGGGTTGGCAACTAAGTAATTGCGGATTTCACTCATAGATGGCTCCAGTTTTTAGGCTTGTAGACGTAGTACAAATGTAAAACACATTTTGTTATTTGATAGTTGGCAATTCAGCTGTCAATCATTAAAGAAAACTTTTTGATGGGTTGCGTAGTTTTCGTTTGGCATTCGTTGAAAAATGGAAAATCAAAAGGAACATTTTCGTTATATTTTGCTTTTTTTATTATGTGCTGTTAATAGTGATGAAGCCTTAAAGGGACGGCAGTCTCAAAATTGGTTTGCCAAATTTCGTTCTGGTTATTTTTCACTCAAAGATGGAAAAGGCTCTGGTCGTCCAGTTGAAATTGATGACACCCTAATCAATGCAATAATCGATTCGGATCGTCACAGTACAACACGTGAGAGTGCAGAGAAGCTTCATGTGTCACATAGGGGCATTGAAAATCACTTAAAACACTTGGCTATGTTCAAAAACTCGATACATGGGTTCTTCTCGAACTGAAAGAAACGCATTTAACGCAACGCATTAACAGCTGCGATTTGCTAAAGAAACGTAATGAAAGTGATCAATTTTTAAAACGACTGATAAGTGGCGATGAAAAACGGGTTGTTTACAACAATATCAAGCGGAAAACTCAAACAAAATCAAAAGTTGATATTCATCGAAAGAAGGTTTCGTTATCAGTTTGGTGGGATTAAAAAGGCATTGTCTACTTTGCACTCTTACCACCCAATCGAACGATCAATCCTGATGCCCACATTGAACAACTAATGAAATTAAACAATGCAGTTGAAGAAAAGCGGCTCGAGTTCACAAATCGAAAAGGTATTGTACTCCATCATGACAATGCAACGCCACACACACTTTTGGTCACTCGGCAACAATTTTTGGAGCTTGCTTGGGATTTTTTGCCACATCCACCATATAGTCCTGACCTTGAACCATCTGATTACTTTTTGTTTCGATCTTTACAAAACTCCTTGAATAGTAAAAATGGATTATGATGCTGCCTGAAAGATGGCAAAAGGTCATTGATCGAAATGGACAATACATTTCAGAATAAAGTTATTTTGTTCCATGAGAAAATTGTATTTGATTTTCTAAAAAAATCCGGAATTACTTAGTTGCTAACCAAATATAATCTGTTAGATAAATACTGTGAAACCCCTGGAGCTAATTCGTCTTTTTTCATTTTGTTGAGCTGTGTGACATTTCAAATCGTCCCTTTCTGGGACAATTTATATTGTTTCGAATAAGTTTCTTCCTTTAATATCCTTTATTTTCGAACAAATGTAATTCTGTAGGCAAGGGTCTGATGCTAATGGTAACAAAATAATACCTTCTTTTTCTCAATCTTAAAACACAGATTTCATTTCACATTCAATTTGTTTAACTTCTGCTCACATCAATCTCATAGGGTCTACGCCAGCACATGCAGCTATACAACTATTTTGATTGAATTTCGCAATTTCGATCAATCAGTAAATTATGATGCCGGACATGTAAAAACCTTTGTGAGTAAATACTTGAAAAATGCATTTTTGTATGATTTTTAAATGCGTTTGTAGGATCGTCTACCACCGTAGTGAATTCGTGTGATTGTAGTAGTCACCTGTACATGTATAAGTACATGCACGATTATTCACCTGTTGCGCAGCTAAGCTGTAATTTTTTTTTTCATTTTCTTTGAAGCGTAATACGTGGTCATGCAAATAAAGTTATGATGACAACATTGGCCACCAATGCCGATAACAGCAAAGGACTTACAAATAGCAGAGGGCAACAAGGAGTATTAGCTTAGACACGTACACACATACGGGCAATGCCGGCGGTGGTAATTTGGAGTTGAATGTTGGTA
>JAYXIM010003837.1:0-21722 GCA_037575425.1 Anastrepha fraterculus
TTTCCGATAGAATTATTAATTTTGCGCCACGTTGATCCTTACGTTTTTTATACTGAGTTGGAATCATTCGGCTATAAATGCTGTAGCACTATGAAATACGAGCGTAAGATTGCTAGCATATTAATATTAAAGTGTTTTACGGCTGCCGCTGTCGAGGAGGTTGGTGCGTGACTACCCTTCGAAATTCGGATAACATAGGTTCGAATCTCCGTACACTAAATACCAATTGACAGATACCTTTTTTTCTAATAGCTCAGGTAGGCAATGGCAAGCCTCCGAGTGTGTTTCCGCTATAAAAAAGTTCCCCCCAAAGAAACCATTTGCCGTTCGGGATCGGCTTAAAGTTGTATGCCCCTCCTTTATGGAACAACATCAAGACGCACGCTATAAATTGGAGAAAGAGCTCAGCCAAACTCCTTTTACCTTTTTCAAATTGGATATAGAAACACAACGAATAGATTTGAAGCTGTTCGTGAACTATGTAGATGAAGTATCTCAGTCAGCACTCGTACACTCAGGTAGCCAAGCCGTTGTCGTGAGTTATAATATTAAAGAAGTGGCGACTTTGAAATTCAACGGAAAATCTTTCTTTTCAACAAGTGATATTTTGAACTGAGTATGCAATTAACTGCAAGAGAAATGTTGCCGGAGCATTTTCCGCTATGGAAAGAGAGTAGGTCTGGCGGTTAACGAGGGCTAGACGAAGTATATGAAAGCCTGCAGATAAGCCGACGAATCACGCTTGCTTATAGGTGTTACTCTGGTCTCAGTGGGCAAATGTGTAGCAGAGACCTCTCTCGCCCGACAAAACTAACATTCTGCAAAACGCTCATCTTGCCCGTGCTACTCTATCCCGCTGAAGCATCACGCATACAGATGCAGCCGCTCTTGAGGTATTCGAGAAAAAGATACTGCGGAAAATCTTCGATCTTCTTCTTGTTGGCGATAACTACTACCACCAAATGAACCACGAACTGTATGAGCTCTACGACGACGTGGACAAAGTGAAGCGCATCAATATTCAGTGCTTGCTCGGGCTGGGCCACGTGGAGCGAATGGATGCAGAAGCTCCAGCAACGACGTAGGGGACCATGTCCCCGATGGTAGGTCCAAGTCGAGGGAACCCTATCATCGCTTGGTGTAACAAATTGGAGAAGGCGCACGCAAAGCAGAGACGCCTGGCAGTACTTGTTACAGTCAGCCTTAATCCGGTAAGTAAGTAAGTAAATAAGTATGCAATGCAGTAATAAGATTCTCATTCGATGAACATAGATCACATTTTTCACACACAAATTTCAAAAAAATCAAGTACAAAAAGTGCGTGTAGCGTAGTACAGAAGTGAAACTTTCAAGGCAGACAAAGAAAGAGGGAGAAGCCCGAGAGAGAATGAGAGAGAGAGAGAGAAAGAATATATATATCTAAATAAATTCACAACATTTGCAGAGAATACAAATAGACAAAATTTACAAACAACGGAGAAGGCTCGACCGGTGTAGGTAAACGCCGGACACCAACCGTGGCAACAACGCGTACTACTCCGAGCGTTTATCACCCGCACAAACGCAGCGATTCCAGGACCGCAGCAACGGCACAAATTACCGCAAGGCAATTCCAATAAATCCGACGCCGGAATGGATATCACTTTATAGTACGCACAAGCACTAGCCAGGAAACGGAAATAAGTGACAAAAAGTAGGCACCAAAAAAAAAACGCCAAAAAACGCCAAAAAAGGCCCGAAACAGTAGGCACCAAGGAAATATAACGCTAAAAAGTAGGTACCAAAAATATATTTCCTACAAGTTTGACCAACGGACAATCTCCAAAAAGTAGGCAGTGTTATTTCTCACTAGAAATTAGCAACCACAAGGAAAAACTCAGAAAAAATAGTGTAAAGTGTATCCCAGATATGTGTAAGGTATAGCTCTCTCTCTCCTTTTCCTCTACGTTATATCTTTTTTCTCTCTCGCGGAACGAAAATGCCCAAAACGTTGCATGACCTTCAAATTTTACTCTCCATTCTTGCTCGTCCATCGATGCCTAAGAAGTTTCACTTAAAAAACTGCTAAAACTAATTGTGTATTATTATCCAGTTCATGGAGTGCAAAACTGGGGAAAAGTCCTGAATATAAATTTGATTATTTCTAGTGTTTGTTGTAGAATGTGGGCATGGTATCCTATATCCTGTTTACTGGGTATAAATAATTCCCCTTCTCAAGAGCGTTTTTTACCCAGTAAAGGTAAAATATATTTGCGTCGGCATAAAAGTGCAGACCTTTGTGCCCTGGCGCAGTGTAAACAAAAATGAATCATAATTTTGGTCCAACAAAATAATGAATATGATGAAGTTGAAACATTTCAGCACAGCCGCTCAGACATGCTCCCACATAGTTACATATGTATGTGTATAACAATAAATGTTGGTTTTATACTTATAAAGTAGACGCAAAGCAAGCAACGCACACTAGCACGTTTGTAATCACACGGCACAAAAGCAACAAAAATTATGCCACACAAGTAACTAGAAAACACTTAGGTACTTTTGGGAGCGCATATTAGTACCGCAAAAACAACAAGCCACAGAGCACCAACCGAAATGAGGTGGAAAAGAGCAGAAGGGAAATATCAAACAAAAACCAAAAAATATCTAAATAAAGCAAACGACAACAACAACACATAAAAATAAGCATTACAACTGGAAAAGTTTCAAATTTATGTGAATAAAGTTGTACGATTCGGCACACATACACACATAACCACACTCCCATATGCCCGTGCACAAGTGTGTAGGTGCAGGAGTGGAAGCAGAAGCGACTGGCGGCGTTTAATGGGGCGTATGAGTGTTTTGTGACACAATTTCAATGTGAAAAATGGCACAAGATGGGCGTCTAATAAGGTGCGAAGGGATGTATGTGTGTATGCACACATACATGTGCACGTAACGAGGACTTTTCATCTACTTTGCTACTTTTTCTCAGTTCACCACATGCAACTGTTTTACAATTTAACGCAATTTAATGGTAAAATATTTGGAAAAACTTTATAATGTGGTCGTGTGGCATTGGCGAGCTGAAGGGGGACAGCGATTGGGGTGGCAAAGGACTAATGGAAATTGTTTCATCAAGTTTAATGAGGCAAATAACCCTTTTTATGGCGATGATGGAACAATTGACATATATTTTCGTTTTTGTTTTTGTTTGTTTTGTGGCACGAAATTTAGTGGACAGAGCTCAAGTGTTTGGAAAAAGTTTAAGTGTATTCAAGTTCAACAATAACAACTAGTCCATGCTCCCATACCGAAAACTAATGCATACACATATTTGAGCGCATAAATTATTTAATTCCAAGAAATTTAAATATACATTTGAACTATTTTATTTTTACTTCTGCTATTTTATTAGATTTATTACTGAAATAAGCTTGTTAAATTTTGTTGGACATAGCCTGAGTTGAGAAAGTATGCAAATGTCCTTGAATGTTTATCCAATTTGTTTATCAAATACCCAGACATATAAGCACATGCATACATATTTATGGACAGAGCACACACATCCCTGCACATGTGTACAATACAAGCGTTTATTTGCTAAAGAACACTATAATCCTTTTTGTAATATTTCACTTGCTTTCGCTCTTTCTGGCATCGACGCGCTCATCTCCCTTTCAAGTCGACTTTCAATTGCAATTCAAGCTGATTTATATTCATTTCCTCACTTTTGCATTTTTTGTTGTTAACAATTCCATAGTTTAGCATTTTTATTTACTTTTCCCCATTCAGCAGAGGTGGAGGAGGGATTTTTGCAAAGGGGGAGTGCTAATAAAATTAAAGAACAAAAAAATTAAATGTAAATAACCAAATATGCAAAATACATTTTCTTGCCCACGGAATTAATGCCGTTTATTTACAAGCAAACAACACCGGTTTAAAAATAATTAATGGCTTTTTTTTACCAAGAACTAGACCATCGAATTCCTACGTAAAATTTTACAAAATATTTGGTCTTATGTAAATGGTTTTGGATTAAAGAAAAGATAGGCCGTAAAAAGTTCTAAACCATTCCTTAACCGATGAAGTCTTTCTTCTTCTATTAGTGTTACGGTCCGCGGTGCGCTTTAGCTGCCTCAGCAATCATCCTGAATTCAACCTGATCCAGCGCAAACGATTTTCAGTTTTTGACACCTAATTTTTTTAGATCCTGGATGACGTTATGCAGCCAAGTTTTTGTTTTTGTAACTAGGAGAAGTTTTTGTGGCCTACCGTTATCCATGCGGATAATGTGACCAGCCCATCTGATGCATTGCGACTTTATAAATCTTACAATATTTTCGCCATTGCAGATACTTATCTGCTCTTTATGGGCCATCTTCTTCGTGTGTTGAGCCAAATACTTTACTACAATATTTTGTGCTGAAATATTCTTAGGCGCTTCTCGTCTGCAAGGTTCATGTTCCACATTTCTGCGCAGTAGAACAACACTGTGAACAATACGAATAAGCGGTTTATAAATAGCGAGTTTGCCTCTCCAGAGGGATCTTGTTTTATGTTAGCGTAGCATATCGCCGCCTTTATCATATCAGATATGCATTCCTGCATGCTCGTGTCGTTACTTATTAATGCGCCAAGATATGTTAGTTTGGACACGCTCTCATAACTGAAGTCTTCGAAGTCAATAATACCAGACCTTTTTCTTTTTACTTTAATATATTTGGTTTTGCTTCTGTTTATTGGCAGTCCTACCAATTTCGATCAAGTGATATAGGAAATTAAATTTGCTTTCTATGGTTTGATGATTTGTTCCTCAATAAAGTTCAAAAGTTTACAAACATTTCATCATCATCATCATTAGCTTTACGGTCTGTGACAGATCACAGCTTCCGCAGTTTCTTCCAATTGACCATGCTGATTGTCCTTACATAGGTCATTTACGACAGAATCCAGCCACCTTTTTCGCAGTCTGCCTCTGCTTCTTTTTCCCACCGGTGTTTTGTTATACGCTATGATAGTAGTTCTGGCATTCTGCTAATATGACCCAGCCATCCTATTCGTTGACTCTTTATAGATCTTACTGCACTTTCCCTTTCTATAAGTATATCGAGCTCTCCGCTACGTCTAACTCGATACGCGCCATCTGGCATGCAGAGTGGACCATATAAATATTTTTCTGAGTATTTTCCTTTCGAAAATATTTACAAACTCTAAAAAAATGGTGTTGTTTTATTTTGCAAAATTGTGAACATTTTCGACTATTTTGTAACCAAAGTACTCGTATAAGAAAACGCTTTTTGAAATAAATGTTTATTAATTTTTTAAACCTATTATATCCACACAAAAAATGTAAAATGTAAATAAAAACAAGTCCTCTATGGCGTATCGGGTTTGTTAAGTGCATGGCGTGTTTGTAGTTAGCGGCGTGCCTCAAAACCCGCTTAGGGCATGAAAAACTAAATTGTACAATATTTTTGTAATCGCGGTCGCCTCTGCACGCCTACGAGTGTATTTCTTCCAAAAGTTACTCCTGAAAAAACACCACAAATTGCAGAAGTAGTTCGGCTAAACATCCAGCAAAGGGTTAACAGGTCAGTTATATATTCACTGGCAATCGTAACTAGATACAGTGTACTCTCTCCTAACGGACTCCTCTCCTGAGCGGACACTTCCCATAAGCGGACACTTTTTTAGTAGCACTTTTATCTAGCATTCCCATTGAAAACTTTGGCATATTTTACCATAAGCGCACTCAGCACGTTTTGATGTGCGAGCCTCATTAGTTTTCCTAACAGTGCCTATAAAAACTGATCTTGGCCAAAATATGGAGTTAAACCGTGAGCATTCGCGATTATTTTTCATAATTTAACAGACGAGAAAGCATTGATGAACTACAATAAAATCATTATCAGGCGAGGCTTTGCCCGAGGTCGCCTCAAATCAGTTGTTGTTCCAGAAAACATCGATGCCGGTCGCGAAATCACTGAGCAATATTGTCATATCACATATCGTGAGATTGAGGCTTCCTTGGGCATTAGTATGACAAGCATCAACCCGATTCTATTTGATACCATGAAGTATTTGTGCTCCAGTTGGATTCCACACAATTTCAAAAAATTTACTCAAGCCACTTTTTCTAAATTTCGCGATATTTTATAATCGTTGTTGCTGTTGTAGCAGCATAAGCATTCCACTTCAAGTACGAGGAATGCCACTGGACTGTTATAAAATCGGGTCGTTCCGGTAATGTAGAACCGACCGCCGCATTCTACAATAATCCCAGTTGTTTAAGAGGAGTTCTAAAGACTCTGCTGTTGTATCAGTCAAAGTACCATCTGGTTTCTTCACCCAAGATGCCATTTTATGATCTTTGAAAAATATACGGCTAAGCCTAGGAGATTCCCTGGTAGATTCAATAGACAAGCAAAAGTCTCTCTAGCTCTCTTTCTTAGCGGCCCGAGTTGCCTTCTTGTACTGTCTCCGAATTTTCCTGTACAACTTCCAATTGACTGTCGAGTAGCTGAGGTTAAAGTTGGATCTTCTTCTCCTAAATTTAAGATCTCACTACACCACCAAGGAGGATGAGTTTTTTTGCTCAATTTTGTAGGACATAACGTTTTGCAGGCCCTACTAAATGTCTTCTCTAATGTTATAACCCTAATCACCCAAGGTTTTCCGTGAGAGTTATTTGGTTGATCGGAATTCTTCCTATCTTATTATTTACTACATTTTTGAACCTCTTCCAGCTGGTTCCTAAGGGATTTCTATACGGTAAGAATGAATTTACCTTCACAACCAGATCTTGGAGGATCCAGGTGTGATCCGAAAAATACGTTTTATGGAAGACTCTCCAATGAACTGTTTCCAGACAGTAAAGTAGCATCAATCACATCCACCCAACTCCGTAGTAGAAAAGGTGAAGCTGGGAGTATTACGCCTGTTACATACCGACAAGTAAATGGCTCTAAGTCAGTAGTCTGTAAGAACATTTGTGGTTTTTATTTAAAAATAAAGAAAATAAATTTAGAAAATGTCCTGGAGATGTGATTGGATAAAGTGCTCTGAAAGTTCAAACGTTCAAACGAAACGTATTTGGATGATCACGGCGAGTATTTTGAAAAACAATAAAACCGTTTTAAGCCAAACATGCTCATTTTACCATTATTAGGCCAGAAATATAAATAGCAACCCTCGTATTTGTTTATATTTTTTCTCAAATTTTCTTCGCTTTGCAAATATTCATTCATCTTACCTCAGCGTACATTCGCTACTATTGAAGTGTTTATTGATATTCAAATTTATTCGATTGTTGGCTGGCAAACGAGTTGCAAGACGCCAATAAAAAAGTGCACAAAAAAAATAAAATAGAAAAATACCAAAATCAAATTGTTTTACGGTCAGTTGCACTTTATAGTTGGCAAACAATTGCAATTGCCGAATGTCCAAGGCAAAGCAAGGATATCAAACTCGGAAAAAAAGGTTTATTGATTCGAATGGACAATGTGGAAGTGCTTGTGGCAGGGCTGGAGGATTATTGGCTGATTGCTGAAACATATTGTAAACAAGCAGATTTGCATGTTCGCCTTCAGCTAAGAATTGAAAGTATAAAAAGCAAATATTATAGCGAGAAGCTGGTGAATTCAATGCACAATTACAAATATGTTTGGACTAAAATATGCATAAAAAAGTCACATACATATATACGTACATATTCGCATACCTGATTGCACTCGAAAGCTGAAACTTTAAGCCAAAGAAGTTAAAAAGTTAAATGTAATGAAAAAAAGAGAGGCATGACCGCATTTTGCTACTCAAATAAATGGAAAAACTGGTATTATTTTTAGAGTTTGTGCTATTTGCCAGGTAAACGATAATTTCCAGCATTAAGGGGTACTTCTAATATGCCTAAATTAGGAACTTCGTGTGCCCGCGTAGACACAAAAGGGTATTTCAAAATTTATATTCTTACACCTCTTAAAAGCTAAATGTGAAAAATGACAAAATTTAAATGTTTTCCATGAGCACGTCTACAGGTAAACTTCTCTAAACAGTCAATAAATGAATGGTTAATTCATGAGGCCGTCTAGATATGCTGGTTGTTCAGCAACACTCTGCGCTGGTCTGAAAGTCCTTCTTCTATACTCAACAGCACCAGTTTCTTGAAATTTGTTCATCACCTTTTGAATTGTACACTCGTATGATTATTTCCACCAAAAAATCACGAATTTTACCCTATGATGTTCTTAAAGATCAACGATTTTCATTACAGATATCTGTAATTTTAACGCGTTGTCATATTTATATCGTGTAAAATTGTATATTTGAATACTTCAAAATTACGAAAGATAATAGCCGTAGCCGAATGGGTTGGTGCGTGACTACCATTCGGAATTCACAGAGATAACGTGGGTTCGAATCTCGGTGAAACACCAAAATTAAGAAAAACATTTTTCTAATAGCGGTCGCCCCTCGGCAGGCAATGGCAAACCTCCGAGTGTATTTCTGCCATGAAAAAGCTTCTCATAAAAATATCTGCCGTTTGGAGTCGGTTTAAAACTATAGGTCCCTCCATTTGTGGAACAACATCAAGACGCATGCAAAAAATAGTAGGAGGAGCTCGGCCAAACACTCAAAAAGGGTGTATGCGCTAATTACATATATATAATATAAAAAAAGCCTGGGAACTATTCCTGCTTAAATTGGTTCGCTCTGAACTTCATATACCCACTCACATTTGAGAAAAATTTTAGCCAGCAGGTAATTTTTGGTATCAAAAAACTCATAAACAATGAGAGGTAAAGCCTATCACATCTGCTGGACGAATGGAAATTTAGTCTAAGCATATAAAGATTAGGCATGGTTTCTATCCGATCTCTATAACATATATTTATATCAGATCCAACGGTAGCGAGTAATAAGTTGAAGCGTCTTCATCGAGATGCACGAATTTATACAGAAGTTGGTATGGCAAATCTCATTTTTTCACAATTTTACTTGCGTCTTAGTTCTTAATTTGAGTTTAACATTTCTACCGAAATACGGTAATTTTACTTCATTTATAGCAGGGACATCACGTTTTTGCGGGGTTTTGTAAATTACCGTTATATGCGAGCTGAGTGTGGTTATTGAGCGATTTCATTCATTTTCCATACCAGTAAGAGGGAAAAGGTAAGAGAGAAAAGTTTGTGCACCAAGTTTCATTGAAAAATTGTATATAATTTTTTTCTCGAGCTATCGCATCCACGGATGATCGAACACACAATCGACTTTTCTCCTGATATGCCTAGGAGATGGCTTAGACTTATCTGGCAGGAAGTGCTTGCTGAGCACGATATTGTTCCCCAGGGTGCTCCCTAACTGGGACTATAGACGCCTCTCTACGGAGATGTTGAACGGAAGACTATCAGGTCTGTAGTTCCGTTTACTTTGTATCACTAGTTTCAGGCGACCACATGGAGCAGCATAATTTAAAATCGGCCGGATAATTGAATTAAATGTCGCCAGCCACATATCTTTGTTTCTGCTCCAAGTGCTACCGGTTAACGATGGGAGGAACTTGTGACGGTTTTGGGTTTTAGTGGCAATCGCGGTTGTGTCTGCCGAGAAGGAGAGTAAACTATCGAAGGTCACACCCAGCAAATAGGGATTATTAATTCTCCGTTGGACACCCGGTTCTGGCCTGACTTTTCTGGCCAGAATTTTTCGATTTTGGATGTGAATTTAAGATATTTCTATTATAATTAACGACTTGAGCTGGAAGGTAGCTTCCTAAAATTTAGTTTTCTATCGATTTATGGATATAACCGTTTAAAAGGAATCCTCGAACAGGACGAAAAAAAGGCCAGACTTGAATACCCAACCGAAGGTTTTGAAAACGGTGTCCAACGAAGGGTTAATAGTCGGTAACGGTGTATCATCATCTTTAGCCATCAGCGGTAGTTAGACCTCTATCGGCCTGGACGACGTAAATAAGTCTAACTCTTGTCGACTGCCTTGCTATTAGAGTTAGTGATCCTCATTGGATACCTTCTCGACAATGCCGTCGTTAATCTAAAAAATGAGTCAGCGAAACAGAAAGCAATCGAAAAAACCGGTCCATAAACACGAACTTGGCCTGACAAATTCAAAATCTTAAAGTTATCTTAACTGAGCACAATTGTTTATACTTTGAAGCCCTTTTTCCCATTAGTAATGCTTCACTTTAAAATTTTCAAATGTACTGTAGTTTTTTATTTACAATTTTCCACTCAATCTCCATAGTTTCTGGTTTTGCTATTGCGAATACGAAAAGTACACAAAAAGCGTGTTTTATGAATCTCACGAATTTGTTGCTTTAGAATTTCCATGAATCGTTCAAGTCATCGAAAATCATAAATCGATGTGTATTCAAATGCGTACCGCATTCATGGCAACAACAATAACAACGACAACTTTACACAATACGATGACAAAGCTCAGCATGTCCATCATTTGCAAGAAATGCCACGTATCAAGTGGTGAAGCAACAACAACAGCAAATAACAGAATCCCTCAAAAAAACAAAACCAAAACTTTTTAACAATGGCAAAAAATCACTGACAAACCGCCAACAATGGCAACTGAAGCCACTGGCAGCAGTGACAGCAGTCAAAGTCGTAGGCGGCAATCGATTGCAGGGAAAGCAACCGGGTTAAGTTCACTGGCTTGGGTTTTAGTGAGAGGAGAATGGACAGCGGCTCCAATTGAAATTGCATCTACGGCAGGGCATTTGAGCCGCAGGAAAAAATGCACCCATGCAGCCGAATCACATAAAGGATCTCACTTTCTCACTGACTGTCACTTTTCAATCCATGTGCATGAGTATGAGTTTCTGTGGCGGAATAGTGGCTGTATGGCAAAAAATCGGCAATCATGCACACATACATACATATGTAAATATGACTGTGAAGAATACCAACGAACGTTTTCACTTGTGCCATTTGTGTTCATTGTTTTTCAGCTGCTGATGTTGTTGCCGCGCCAGCAATCACTATCGATAGCAGCAATTGCTGCTGGTGTATATTAAGTGACAGCAATTGACACTTTCCAATGAATTTTTAATTTTCGTATATGCTCTGCCACTGCGAAGAACAAGCAGAGAGAAATGCGAGAAAAAATAGCAAAAATTGCATATTCCTACATATACAGGGTGCCCCATTTTTATCTAGTCAATAGAATTAGTGAATAGAATAACTTTAACTATATCGAATATATTGAAAAATAAAAACAAGTAGGCAGCCGCCGCACTGTGGTCGAAATGGTCGATCTTCTTCTTCGATAACCGCTTGTGCAACTGCGTTCGTGTTTAATAAATCGCCAGTCATTTCTTTCTCGTGCTAACCGGTGCCAGTTGATCAACTGGCACAGCAGGTCTTTCTCTCCCTCTGCCCACAGCTGGTATCGCATCGAATACTTTCAGAGCCGGAGCGTTTGTATCCATTTGGTGGACATGACCCAGCCAACGAAGACGCTGTATCTTTATTCGCCGCGCTATGTCTATATCGTCATAAAGTTCATACAGCTCATTGTTCCATCGCCTGCGATACTCGCCGCCACCAACGTGCAAAGATCCAAAAATCTTCCGTAGAATCTTTATCTCAAACACTTCAATGTTGGCTGTTGGATGTTGGCATCGTCCAAGCTTCTGCGTCATACGTTAGGGCGGGCATGATGAGAGCCTTATAAAGTCTTAGTTTTGTTCGTCGAGAGAGGACTTTACTACTCAGTTGCATACTTAACGATGTTAATGCTGGTTCCTCAATAAACGAAGTCTTTTACAACCACGAAATCAACCTGTCAACAGTGACGTGGGTGCCGATACGCGAGTGCGCCGACAGTTTGTTTAATGACAAGAGGTACTTCGTTTTGTGTTCGCCATCAGATCCATTCGCTTCGCCTCTTTATCCACTTTGAAAAAGGCAGAACTAACAGCGAGGTTGTAAAGGCCGATGATGTCAATATCGTCGGCATGCGCCAGCAATTGTACGCTCTTATAAAAATTTGTGCCTGAGCGAATAAGTTCTTCGGCTCGCACGTTTTTCTCCAGCATCAGGGTAAAGAAGTCACTCGCCAACGACTCACCCCGTCTGAAACATCGTTTCGTTCAAAACTCATTCAAACTCTTCCAAATCTTTTCGACAAGATTGTGAATTTAAAAATGTTTCAATTTATAAATAATTCTATACCCAAAAATTTAATAAGGACGTCGTAGAGATCCACTAGTAACGGGTGGCGCAAAATTAACCAGTCAACTTTTTCCTAAAAAAAAAGATAATTTTGAATGACGGAAATCTTTATTTTGGCCCTTACGTGCTCCATTGCTTGTCTGTTTGTATGCTGCAGCTGTCTAGCTCACAAGTGTCAAATATGATTGCCGCAGGACGATATTTGCAAATATTATACATCTTTCCATAATTGATTAATTTTGCGCCACCTATAGCATAACCTTCGCAGCGTAAGTATTCGGCCGAGGCGACGATATAGAAGCATAACCGGGCAGGCACATGACTTTCTTTTCTTTGGATTGCTGTAATGAATCCATTTTTCATCACCCGTCACGATTCGATGAAGAAAACCCTTCCTTTTTTGCGCGCTGGAGCAGTTGTTCACAGGCGGAAAACCGACGTTCAACATCCCTTGGTCTTAACTCATAAGGAACCCAAGTGCCCTGTTTCTGAAGCATTCCCAAAGCATGCAATCGCTTGGAAATGGATTGGCGGGTAACTCCTAATACTGAAGCAAGCTCTTCTTGCGTTTGACACGGATCCTAATTGAGCAATGCCTCCAATTCAGCGTCTTCGAAGACGCCATTTTCACCACGCCAAAAGTATATGATACCAAAACAAAATTATTTATGTGTCGAAGCAGTTTGTTTACCATATGTCTAAGCTTGGTTCATGACGTTTAGGTTATGTTAAAATCGACTAGCACACAATGCTGGCACTCGAAAGATGAAGATTTGTACGTTAAGAGTCAGGGTACAAATTAAATCACCGGAATACTGTGGTTAACAAAAGAAAATGGTTCCGGACGAGTCCGTTCTTTATGGGTTGCTTGATATTCTTTAAATGAACTTACAAATTAGTTTAATTCTAATACTAAGACTAAAGCTAAGCCCATGTTCTTGCAAAGTGACCGGTACTTTGCTGGTAGGCGTTTCCCACGGGAACGCCAATCACTGCTCTGGTATTTCCTCAATGACTTTTTGGTTGGGAGGTGTGGAATGTTAGGTTACCGTCGTATTTGGGTTGGGTCGTGAGAAGTATTGCTTTAGCTTACATTTATTTTAGGATAGAAGTAATCGCGGTGTTACCCAACTTCTCGACTAACATATCGCGGAGATCTGAACCATCAGTGCAAATATGACCCTGGATTTGAATACAGCACGTCAAAAAATATACTCCATTTTATGGTAAAATATTATTGCTTCATTTTGTCGTCCCGTAAAATCCGATTCCTAAGATTGAGATGGCGCACCCTCTATACTAATGCATGGGCGTGCGGAGTAAGGAAGTGAAGTAGATTTGTCAGACATCAGTATTAAAGTGTATCACTTGCAGATTCTTCCTAAACCTCAGCGCGGCGCAGAATTGTCGAATGCATATGGATTTCCGTGTAAGTTAAAATACACAAAGAAAAAAATACAAAAATCATAAAAAACCAAAGTTTGGCTGCTTGTAAAGCAATCATTTTTTGTTAAGTTGTAGCGCTCTCTATTAATATTTGTGCTTGGGCTCTTCAGTCTTTTGTTGATAAATGATACGCTCCTCACATAGTTGATCAACGAAATTAACCTTGTTAGCCTGCTCGACAGTCGTGTCAGCTCGTTTGCTCAATTTCTTTGCAATATTTCTTTCCGCACTCAATATATCCTGAAACGAAATGATTTATTTTTATTTTTTCTTTCCTGTAGTTCTTTGAAGCTGCAGCACATCAATAAATCAGTTTCGTTAAATGAAATTAGATTCATCAGGGTTCATACAAATTTGCTGCAGCGTACTTGTGCTTCGCCTGCCACGACGTTGGACTTCAAAAACGTAGGGGGGATTTTGTAGGTTTGGCAACGATTCTTGCATAGTTGAATAGATGTGTATGTGTGCACGCATACACACATATCTTATGCATAAAAATCGATTGGCTCAAATATTTTCCACCATTACTTCAGAGCAGCTTAGCCGATTTGGCTAATTTTTTTGTTGTGCTCGTAATTGTCAGGACACTGTTTGAATGAGAGACCTACATATTTATGGCCCGATTTGGCTTTAGAAAACATTCTTGAAGTATTGAAGGTCGATAACTACTGTTAAAGGGACGATAACTACTGTTAAAGGGGACATAATGCTAGTATATTGTTTCTCCATGAATAGAACAGTTAGGTGGTGGGTATTAGAGATGTACATTTTTTTCGATTTTAGTTTGCCAAATATCTATCAAATGTTTTCCAACCATTTCCGAGTCAAAGTGCGGAGGTAGACTAAGAAGTTAACGAATTTCTCTCAGCTCCGTTTCAAATGGATTTTCCAACTGTACGATTTACCTGGAAAGAAGTTAAATACGCAGCAACCAAAACTCTTAAAATCAAAAAGGCACCAGGTGACGATCTAATAGCTAGTAAAGTTTTAAAAGAACTGACCATATTTGGATACAATTTCCTCACCATTATATTTAACGCGATGATCAGACAAGAGTATTTCCCAACTCAGTGGAAAGTGGCTGAAATCATCCTTATACAAAAGCCAGGGAAGACACCGAGCGCGGCCTCCAATACAGCCTACTGCCTATTGCCACTAAACTCTTCGAAAAACTGCTTTTAAAAAGGATAAATCCAATAAATGCGCAAAGGAATCTCACTCTGGCCCACCAATTTGGTTTTCGTAAGTATCATTCCACCATAGAGCAAGTTAATTGTGTGTATGATTTCGCTAGTCAAACACTTGAGAAGAAGCAATACTGTACAGCGGCATTTTTAGATATAACGCAAGTCTTCGATAAAGTGTGGTATGAAGGCGTGCTATACAAGCTTAAGCCGAGTTTACCGCACAACTGTTATATGCTCATAAAATCATACTAGCAAAATATACATTTTCTTGTTAAACTGAACAACGAAACCGCCACGCAATTAGAGCAAGCACGCAGCCACGTATGCAAATGATACTGTAGTCATGGCCAGCAGTAGCCTTGCCTCAACTGCTTCTGATTACCTACAAGAAAACCTTAACAGTGTTAATGACTGGATGAAAAAATGACGCATAAAAACTAACGAAAGCAAACCGGCGCAGATAACATTCACATTTCGAAACGGCTCATGTCCTGCCGTATCTCTTAACAGCGCACAGTGCGGCCGATTCCCGAAAAGCTGGCCAAAACTCAAAAAATTAAGTAATTGATTCAAAATTTCTTACTCGGGGGTTGTCGGGGTCGCCGATTACAAATTTGATATTAAAATTTTGAAAATCCACCCCCTTCCACCCCTATTGGCCACCCCCTCCCGTGAAATAGCGTATATTCATTCTCTCTTCGTATTTATTTCTTGTGCACAAAAAATAGCATAAAAGCCAAGGTAGCAAGTGGTAGCAGCTGAATCTTGTTTTATTCAGTAACCATTACTTTTTTGAATAACCTTTAATAGGTTTCAAAGCAGCATATGACGGCGTTGTATTACTATACAGTTTGAAAACTCAAATTTTATAAAAAAAATTGCAAAAAATATATCCACGTATTGCTGCAGCTAAAAATTTTGTGTCGAGGTATTGATATGTACTAAAGATTTCTCGTATTTTACTAACCTTCCGAAGATGATTCCATTTGGTTTTGTTCAATTTACTCCATTACAAAATCTTTCAAATGTGTACAACTTTCACTATTCATCGACAGTAATACGATGCTCAAACGAAGGCCACGTTGCGACTGAAAATACAGAGGATACTTAGGGTACAGGACGTTGCTATGAACGGTTTTCACTACTCAAGGTATTACTGTAGCCAACCCAAAGGCAAAAAAACTCTATCTAGAAACTTTTTTTTTCGACTTTTGGCCAGCTTTTTGGGAATCGGCCGCACTGTGCAGCGTTCCAATAACTCAAACAGATAATGCCAAATATTTAGGTATTGCATTAGACCGGCATCCTACTTGGCGATGGCATATACTTTTAAAGCGGAAGTAGCTTGGACTGAAACTGCGATCACTACACTGGCTACAATTCAGCACTTGCACTAGACAAAAGGGTGCTTATCTGCAAATCCAGTCGGGAACCGATATGGACGTACACAATATTGTTTGAGAAGCTCTCTTCCGATATAAAAAATAATAAATAAGTGGGATTTAAATATATTTTTTTATTTATTATTTAGTAATGCTTTAGCGTGTACATATCTTATAAGGTAACTATCTCGGGATTTTTGAGACTTAGAAAGGCTAACAACCCTAGTAGGAAGTGTAATGATGAGGCGCGAGCAGTACAAAAGAGTGGCATTACTGAACTTATTTCGAACCGGAAAGTCTCTAAAGAGGTAATTGAATGATTTGGCAACACACAAAAAAAAAACCCCCATATTTACGATATTGCTAAAGCTTTTCAGCAGATCGCTGTAAGAATCCTCTAGCTGACCACTAATCGCCCGATTTGTGGCCGCTTTTAAACCTAGAGTCTCCCTATTTATTGCGAGTAGGATGAGGTTGATGCGTTTAAAAAACTATAAAAAATAGTACGAACTACTGGGCTTAGAATTAATACAGAAAAAATGAAGTTTATGATTCAGTCCAGCTCAAGTTTAAGATATGATGACCTGCTGATCGGAAGCTATGCATTCGAGAATGTGCAAGAATTTACCTATTTTTGTATCAAAATATCAGCCAATAAAGATATGCCATTGACAATTAGTGACAGAGTTTTAGCAGCAAATAAGTTTTATAAACTGAAACTGCTTAAGTCAAAATTATTATATCGTGACCAAAAGTTAAGGATATACAAAACCTTGATCCGCTCTGTGCTTACCTATGGTTGCGAACTACGGACACTAAAAACTACTGACACTAAAAACTACTGACACTAATCAGCTAATGGTCATCGAGAGAAAAATTTTACGAAAAATGTATGGTCCAATAAGACTGCACGATGGAACTTATCGAATAAGATATAATCATGAGGCGGAACTTTTAGCAAAAAACGAATAAAACCTCAAAGAATAAAGTGGCTTGGGCACGTGCTTAGAATGCCCAAGGAGAAAATAACTCGAAAGGCAGTTGTTGCGCCCAGTTGTAGGCCGAAGAAGAGGACGTCCACGAAAGAGATGGCTGTAAGATGTTGAAGATGACCCTGCAAAGCTGAACGCGCGGCGGTGTGCAGCCTTAGATAGAGACAGCTAGCGAAAAGTTGTGAATGAAGCAATGGCTCACCGAGGACTGTGATGCTAAGAAGAAGAAGAAGAAGAAGAAGAAGAAGAAGGAGGTTGAAGCAGAGGTGTAACATAAAGGTGAGATTATGAAAAATGTGTGACTTGAGTACTTCCATTGTGTGAGTATCAGGATACAGTCGGGTTCACTTGATTAGAGGCAATAATTTTTATTGAGGAAAATCATTATTGAAGCAACTTTATTTGATCAGGTAACACAAGAATTTCTGATAATTCAAGTGAAGACTGTAATTTGCTCGAAAATAAACATGCATCAAACTATTATTGCATCTAAGGGTATTTCGCAGCAATAAAACTCCAGCAGCTGTAATATTGTGTCTGATTAATTGATTCACTTGAATAAAGGCACCCAGTTTGTCTACATTATTTGCGCATTAAAGCCGTGAAAAGGGATCGTGGTTTAAGCATTCATTGAGTTTGATCGAAAACGTCTTAATTCGAATAAAAGGAGAAATCATAAAGGTTGACCCGATAGCGAAAAAGGACTAATCGGAATCTTGACCTCAGAGGGATTTTTAAATTGTCAAGCTGCCAAAAATATTGGTCGAGGTCCTTATGTTATGGACCTTTCCGTGAAGCAAGGTGCCGCCTATGGTAAGAACTACATAGGAGAACTGTGATGGCTTTTTATACAACATAGTCCCCTTTCGGAAAGATACACTTCTCCCAACGTTCCGGCCATTTTTTAGCCCCTCCAAAAAATTGGATTAGTCAACTCTCCAAAATATGCCTCTGTCTCGGCGATGACTTCCTCGTTTGAATTAATTTTTTTCCAACGCGCCATTTCTTCACAGTCGCAGGGAGCCAGATCGGGTGAATACAATCATAGCCTAATTCATGCAGTTTGGTGGCGACAGCTCCGGAAGAATGTACTGGCGCGTGTCGTGGTGAAACATCACGTTCGTTTTCGCTAAATGCGTCGGGGGGTCATAGATGGCGAAGTGTCCCAACGTGTACCGAACGATATTTTTTTTCATCTTGGAGAAAATCACGAAAAACTTCTTACTCGAATATCTGCCAAATCCAAACTAACCTATCAATCAGTCTGAAATTTGTTTTGCCATCGTTCCATAGATGCTAGCCCCAGCTTCCCTCAGGAACGCCCTCTGTCATCAAACACGGGTACTTATTGAACCGCCCTCGTATATATATATGTCTATGTATATTCCTGTAGTTTCTAGGTGAAACAAAGGGTCTCAATAAACAAGTTAAAATTCGATTTATTGAAAATTAGAAATTTGATTTGCCGCCAAGTGTGACCAGCTTGTAGCGCTTCTGCTTCCACTATTCACCTCCACGTGTTAAATGGTTTAACACATCTCCGACTGCATTGCGAGTTCCAGTCCAGGGTGGCCATGTAATTTTCGTAGTGTGTGATTCACCGGTGGATTTCGGGATGGACGGGTATCTGCTTCGTTAATGCCCAGTGGTCGATGTTAGTGATAGTATCGGGGCAGAAAACGCGCACAATTTTGCGAAGACTGCGATTGATACATACCTGGAGTGCTGGTATATCACGCATTGTTGTGTTCCATGCCTCACACCCATACAGAACAACGGACTTTACATTACATTCAAAGATCCTCAATTTCGTGCGCCTCGATATAATTGATGATTTCCACACTTTGTCCAAAAGACCAAGCACAACGCGACTCTTCGATATTCGACTGCGCTGAAACTTATTATGAAAAAGGTCGATCTTTAAGAGCAAAATATCGTAAAATTCTTGATTTTTCTGGTGGAAATAATCGTCGGAATGAGTCGACAATTCATTAGTTGGTGAAAAAATTTCAAGAAACTGGTGCTGTCAAGAACTGAAAAAGGACTGCCATACCAAAGACTAAAAAGTTGACGTGCTGTTGAGATGTATTGCTGTAGTAGCGCAAAGTGTTGCTGAATAGTCTTCAACATCAATATCTCGACGTTCTCAATAATTAGGCATTCTTGAATGGACGGAATTTACAGGTTTTACCTGTAGACGTACTCATGCTGGGCATTTAAATGATGCCATATTTCATAAATGCGGAGCATAAAAGTGAGTAGTGAATGCATTTTACTCAGTAACAAAGCAAAATTATGTGAGTGATTTGATGTGAAATATTTGACAATAAGCCATTTTCATTGAAAACAGCTAACATTTTGTAGCCTATAATATTTACTCAACCACACGCCGTTTTTCGCTGGAAGAGGTTACATTCAACAAGTTCGTTCCCCTCCAATATTTTTTTTTTTTTTTTTGTGGTTAATCCCTCCAACTTGATGCAACGCCTTTTTTACAGGTTCGTGTGGTTTGGTTGGCATGAAGAGCCACAAAACTTTAATTTTCCGTAAAAGCTTGCCAACTATTATAAATTATTCATTACAACGCGCCCATCTGCTTACTCAAATACATACGTATGTATGTGTGAGTAAGTAAGGACAAGTAGAATCCGCACATACATAAATGCACGCACTGCTAGCATCTGTGCGACGGCTATTACACACCAGAATTCTCCCTGCGCCAACAAGTGCGAGCGTTTACTGCTGCTGACAGCCTGGGCAGATGAGCAGTGGTGAGGACTGGTAGAAGACTCGTAGAAGCTGCTGCAGAGACCAGGGGAATGTGCTGTATGCCAATGCGGGTTTCTTCTCGTTTGCACCTAATTTGATTTTTCTCCTGCTCTCTACCACCGCACATACACACAGATATGCGAATATAAATATCCACAGACTTGAGCGCGCGTAAATTCAGTTTTTTTGTGCTTCAGTATGCCACGTTGCTGTGGTTTGTACCTCGCATTTCATCGCTGCTACTACGTACTGTTGCTGCACAACATCCTTGACGTTTTTGTTGTAGCTGGTGGTGGCTGAGCGGCAAGTATTTGGCAGCCACATGGTTTGTTATTCGATTTTTTCCAGCGACCTTTTAACGCTCTTTGCCACCACTTCGGGTGGGGTGGAGGTTGTGTATGACTCTGAAGTTTGATTTTCCGACAGACTAAGATACTGCAATAGCGCAGTGACAGAGAGAGGGAGAGAGAGTATGAGAAAGTGGTAGCGTGGATAGCGGGTGGCGATGGTGGTGGGCAAAAAATGTCTGTTATGTGGCTAAGAATTTCGAGTAATTAATGGCAACGGTTTGATTAAAAATTCCTGAATAAATTGTGCGAAGTGATAGCTGCAGATTTGCCGCTAAGTAAAGATTTGCGCAAATTCGCTCACGCTTACGCGCTCACACTAATGTTGTTGATGTCTGCGTGATTGAAGGAAATATTAAGCAGCACTTTAATACAACTCATCACTTTTTCCAAATTGAATTGCTGATGGTGCTTCAATTCTGTTACGCGTTTGATATTGTCTTCAATCCGCTAAATGCATTAGTTTTGGCGCATTTTGAGCTAAATTCAATTATACGCGCGGCAAAGCCGCAGAACAATAATCAAAAACAAATAAGCAAACAAACAGAGAAACTGTAGAAAGTCAGCCTAAGGCACAGTCATGTGTGTGTACACGCCGTTCCATGACAATAGCAACACCTTTTTCTAACTCACCAAGTCTCTTTGTTTATGAAAATTTAAATTTGTGAAAAGAAAATACAGCTGAAAGTGTTAAGTTAAAAGAGGCAGCAGGCAAGCTCCATTTTCACGTTCAGTGAAGTTTTGCGTCGAGCTGTAACCGTTGATGAAAACTGGACTCATCGTTTCACACCAGAAACTAAGAACTCATCAAAACAATGGATTTCTCCTGGTGAATCTGCTTCAAAGAAGCCGAAGACAGTCCCATCGGCCGGAAAGGACGTGGCGACGATTTCGTGGGATGCGAACGGCGTGATCTTCATGGATTATGTTTAGAAAAAGGAAGAACAATCACTGGACAATGCTACAGTGAGTTATTGGACCGCTTTCATAAAAAAATTAAGGAGACACGGCTCAATTCGGCGAAAAGGAAGGTGTGATTTCACTACGATAGCGCACCAGCACATTCATCCAGAGTTGTCGCCACCAAACTGCATAAATTGGGTTATGAATTGGTGCGGCTTTTTCTTGATCCCTAATATGAAGAAAGAGCTAGCGGGAAAAAAATTTAGTTCGAACGAGGAAGTCATCGCTGAGACAAAGGCGTATTTTGGAGAGTTCGACAGATCCTATTTTTGGACCTATGCAACCAGATGTGGAGATGCACAGCGAAAAGTACGCTTCAACGCCTTCAAAATAAGGTTCTCCGAAATATTGTTAAAACACCTTGGTTTGTTCGGAATGACGGCATGAAAGAGATCTGCAGGTGAGCAAAGTCAACGACTCAATAAACTCTTTCGTTGCGAAGTATGCT
>JAYXIM010003839.1:0-110647 GCA_037575425.1 Anastrepha fraterculus
AATGGCCGCACTGCCCGAATGGGTTGGTGCGTGACTACGATTTGGAATTCATAATGAGAACGTAGGTTCGAATCTCGGTGAAACACCAAAATTAAGAAAAACATTTTTTCTAATAGCGGTCACCCCTCGGCAGGCAATGGCAAGCCTCCGAGTGTATTTCTGCCATGAAAAAGCTGCTCATAAAAATATCTGCCGTTCGGAGTCGGCTTAAAACTGTAGGTCCCTGTAGTTGACATGATTCCAACCCTAGTAGTGATCTAAAACAAACAAATTAAAAAACAGCATCATTAGTTAGGATGTCAAAGCAAAAAAAAAAAGTTCACAAAATGGTGTCAACTAAAAAAAAAATTGTTTTCCTTCTTTTTTTTACCTTTTCAAATTTTTAAAAAAACTTCAAACTTAAATTTTTCAAAATCCGAGGCAAGCGCGATAGACATATGTATATGTAATAAAAAATTCCTACCAAACTTCAAAGCGATCGGTCAAGTAGAACTTGAGATATCATGACGACCATCTCAAAAAAATTAGTTTTGAAAAAATCGTATATAAAGTATATATGGGACGTTCCACGTCAACCGGTACACTAGCCGGTCCAAAATTCTATGGGACCGATTTTGAAGTCCAAGGTCTCAAAATGATCGTCTGAATGTCCACTATTGAAAGCCGTCTGGCCCATTGAGAAATTCAATATGGCGTCCAAATTATGGCGTCTAAGCTGACTAAAAATTAGAGTTTATTTAAAATCTTGTGTGCTCCTAAGAAAACCAGGAGCAATGAAAAAAAAGTAATACTGATTATTTATGTTCTTAGGGTCGCAGATTACGATTTCGGAAGCAGATTTCCAAAATTCAAAATGGCGGATCCAATATGGCGGCCGAAAATATTAATTTATTTCGATTTGTTTAAAATGTATTTCTAAGGGGTTTTTGGGGTCGCTGATTACGAATCTGAAGTCAGATTTTTTAAATTCAAAGTGGCGGATCCAATATGGCGGTCAAAAATAAAAAAATTATTTCGATTTTTTTGAAACCTGTTTTAAAAGGGTTTTTGGGGTCGCTGATTGCGATTCTGGAGACATATTTCAAGAATTCAAAATAGGGGATCCAATATGGCGGCCAAAAATAAATAACGTTATAAAAAAAAAAAAAAAAAATAAAAATAAAATAAAATAAAATAAAATAATTTTTGGCCGCCATATTGGATCCGCTATTTTGAATTCTTGAAATATGACTCCAGAATCGCAATCAGCGACCCCAAAAACCCTTTTAAAACAGGTTTCAAAAAAATCGAAATAATTTTTTTATTTTTGACCGCCATATTGGATCCGCCATTTTGAATTTAAAAAATCTGACTTCAGATTCGTAATCAGCGACCCCAAAAACCCCTTAGAAATACATTTTAAACAAATCGAAATAAATTAATATTTTCGGCCGCCATATTGGATCCGCCATTTTGAATTTTGGAAATCTGCTTCCGAAATCGTAATGTGCGACCCTAAGAACATAAAGATTCAGTACTATTTTTTTTTCATTGCTCCTGGTTTTCTTAGGAGCACACAAGATTTTAAATAAACTCTAATTTTTTGTCAGCTTAGACGCCATAATTTGGACGCCATATTGAATTTCTCAATGGGCCAGACGGCTTTCAATAGTGGACATTCAGACGATCATTTTGAGACCTTGGACTTCAAAATCGGTCCCATAGAATTTTGGACCGGCTAGTGTACCGGTTGACGTGGAATGTCCCATATACTATATGTATGGAATAAATAAAGATTGTGTGGGATACAAATGATGTTCTGGAAAGAACGAACCCTCAAGTCGTCCGGTAACATCTGCCGTTCATTGTGCGATTCGCTTCACTCGGCCGGCTTAGGCGCCACGTCACAAAATCCGCTGTATCTCCGAAAATAAATCGTATTTTGAAAAATTCGTTGAAGGGCATATTTTTGAAGGTCTAAACTTTGAAAATATGCAAACATAAATCAGAATTTCGAACCAGAATACCCCCTTAAAATGGACACTTTAAATTGTCGTTCTAGCGACACCTGCCTATGACTTATCTTATCCTAATAGTAAGAGCGACGGGTGATGCGCATACATTTTAGAGCTAAAATCAAATTTATCATCTTTAAAATTTTACTATCAAATCCACTTTCAAAGCCTACACCTTGATCTGTATATATATTTTATTTTATTATATTTACAGACGCTTGTTTTTGAGTGACAACAAAATAATCGACGTTGGGAGAGGTACCTTCGGCTCTATTGGTAAAATTGGTACTATTGATTTGGCCAGAAACTTTCTTAAGAAAGTTGAGTTTCAAATGTTCTCACAACTTAATTATGTGGAGGTAACTGCATTCGATTTGCTGATATTTTATGAATTTACTGAATCAATGTGCTTATTTCAGGTAATAGATTTGGCTGAAAATAATATAACATTGGTGGAAAAGCATTCCTTCAAAGATATATACCAAGCAACGATTAATATTTCTCATAACTCTTTGGAAAAAATAGAGCCGCTTGCATTTGAGAATTGTGTAAACATCACAGTCTTGGATTTGTCCTTCAATAGACTAACGAACTTCTCCCGCAATGCATTTGACCTCACTACTTTTGCTACCGAGTTTCAAGTGAGCTACAATTACCTCACGAATTTGGCGCAGGTGACAGGATAACTTAAATTTGAAATACATATCTATGCGAAACATTTCTAATAATATTTATTGCAGGTGCCAGTTTACAATATGACAGGCATTAAAGTGCTTAATGCATCTCATAACTACATAACAGAGGTGCCAAAGAACTGCTTTCCGAAGTTGTACGAGTTGCACACCATTGACATATCGCACAACAACATCTCATTGATCGCCAATGGTGTCTTCCAGACACTTTTTTCACTACGTCTCTTAAATCTCAACCATAACAGTTTAAGAGAAATTAAGTCTTCAGTTTTTGGCACACTTCCCACATTGCTCGAATTGAATTTGAGTTACAACAAATTAACGTCGATTGTGCGTGGAGCGCTGGCCAAACTTACAAGTCTGCGCTTTTTGAATCTCAGCAATAATCAGCTGGAAAAGCTATTTCAAATTCCCATTTCTCTGAATGAGTTGAATTTGGAGAGTAATAGTTTGACAGGAATACCAGCAGGTACCTGGCCAGTTATGAATTCGTTGCTGTTTTTGAACTTAAATGAAAATCAAATCGGAGATTCATTAACAGCTCAAAGCTTCACAGGGCTACTGGTGCTCCAAAAGCTACATCTTAATAAAAATGGCATAACCCAGCCGCCTGTCGAATGCTTGGCCGGCATGTCGACGCTTCAGTATTTATACCTCGAGGTTTGTACATTTATGAGTATATCCAGGTTAGGTTGACGTCAGCATTATATTGAATTAAAATCGGTTTCATTATTGAACAGCAAAACAACATAACAACTTTGGACAAAAGTGCTTTCGGGAAATTGCCAGTTCTGTTTGAACTCAATTTGTACGAAAATGGTGTTAATGATATAAGGTCAGTATACGTTTTATGCGAAATGTAAGAATTCCTAATTTGTTTAACTGATAATATCAACAAAACTAAAATATATCAGTACCGCTAATGCTTCTCCAATTTGAATTTATAGCAAACGCTCTTTTGAAGGACTTTTGCAACTACTCACACTCAACCTCTCTTCCAATGCAATCAAGAATATACCAAACGATGCCTTTATTGGTTTGCCATCTCTGAGAAAATTGGATTTATCATTTAACCAGTTGACGAAGTTGGATAATAAAACAAATGGTGTACTTGACGATTTGCTTAGCTTGGAAGAGGTACATACATATCTACATAGAATAGTTTTAAATACATACATAATAGGTGGCACAAAATTAGGCATCCAATTCTGTTTTTGCACAACTTTTTTACTAAACAAAGAAATTATTTTGAGTGATGGACATCTTTATTCTGACACCTATAACGTAGGCAGACGGTAGCGTAATCGGGATTAACTCAGGCATTAAGAGCAACTAATGCAGATTGGCTACTAGACTTCATTCTTAATAATTGCTCGGATTAGGGGAATTTTCGATGGCAACATTGCCGAAAAATGACAGTTAATAAATATCTATTGAGAATGAAAAATAATGAAACTTTTAAGGAGAAAGACTTGGTGCAACGCTAATTTGCATTAACATATTCGAAATCATATTAATGAATTTGATATTTCGAAGCAGTTTGAGAAATTGCAATTTAAGATTTTTTAAAATAAAGAAATATTTTTTAGTATCAGAGAAGCTAATACCCGTATTTGTTGCATGAAGTCCATCTTTTACTGATTAACTATCCAATAATCAAATCAACTGTTCACTAATCCGCGTGACAACAGTCTGTCACACTACAACTTTAATCAGAATTAACTGTGCCGGTAATCCCAATTAACAACGCCGTCTGTCTAGGCTATTACGCGCGCCATTGTTCATCTGTTTGTGAACTGCGGCTGTCTAGTGCACAGGTGTCAAATATTAGTTTGGGGAAAAAGAAATCCATTATTTTCGCAGTAGATGCATGTAGAGATCGATATCACGTAAAGTATCGATCAAACAATTTAAAGTTCATGCTCGTTGTTCAAGCTGGTTGCTGTTTGTTCCATTCAGTTGTGAGTTACAGGGTGTTAACAATGGAAGTCAACAAAGAAAAAATTTGGTACATTTTACAGTTTTGAGTTTTTCTTCGATAAAGGCGAAAATGCAAGCCAGGCCGCTGGAATTGTGAATGGTGCCGATAGTGTAACAGCTAATTACGTGCAATTTGGTTACGTCAATTCCGTACAAGCATTTTTGATGGTAAAGAAAATGTCGATAATGCCGAAAATGTCGATAAGATCACAGAAATAGTTGAAGTTGACCGGCATGTTAGTAGTCGTAGCATTGCCCAGGCGCTAGAGATTGGCCATAAAGCAGTTTTAAACCACTTGCACAAAAAATTAACGTTTACGTTTACGAGTTTTTTCCCCCAATCTAATATAATTGCTGTGTGACGCCATTTGCCAGAAACATAAATCTTCTGATAGGGTGATTAATTTTGTGCCACCTTGTATATACACATAAAATAATTTCATTCTTTGTTAATTCAGCTAAATTTGAGCCACAACAAAATCAGTTTTGTGACAAAGAAGACTTTTCCTTCGAATCAATATATTCCGTACAATCTGAAGTATTTGGACTTAAGTTATAATCAAATGCCGGTGTTGACGTATGACATTACCTTTGGCACTAAAAAACTGCTTACCTTAAATTTGTCCAACAATCACATAAATGAAATTCGAAGAGGTGTTTTGGCAAATTTTACACAGCTACAGTCATTGGATTTATCAAATAATGAACTAAATAACCTGGCCTCAGAGGAACATGTGTTTGATCTGCCTAAGCATCTGACGAAAATTGACTTAAGCAACAATGAAATATACAAAATTCCATTTTCGAATTTCCAAAAAGATGTACAATTTGAAAACATTGATTTGCGCAACAACAGCTTGACCGAGTTTCCACAATTATTGGTGCAAATGCTGCGTAACGGTACCAATGTGTCTTTTGCTGGCAATCCTTTAGACTGCAGTTGTGCTGCTCGTCCACTGAAGCATTTCATGATGGAAAAGTCAAACTTGGACTATGATTTGAGTAATATTGCATGCAGTACTCCGACTTTTCATCAAAATCTGCGATTGGTAGAAGTGCTAGATGAAAACCTGCAATGCATATTGGAGGATAGGCAACGCTATAGTGGCGTAGCTTATGAAGAGCTTGCCGATGTACAGTTTCGGGACATTAAAATGTAAGTAATAGTTGATCCACCAAAACTTGTGTCAAGTGAATACTGAAGTCAAATATTTTTGCCCCTTTACATAGCAATGCCAATGGAAATCTCACCGTACGATTCTTTGTGACTGCCGCCAGAGATATAGCCGACTTTATAGTATATATACGCAACCACGAGAACGATGTGCTGTATCAGGGAAATGTGGCGTACAACGAACGCAAGCATGAAATACAAGTCAATACCATACGGGATAAGATACAAAAGGAAAAGGCTGAAATATGTCTAATTTCGAAGGACAGCAATGAAATCACGGGTCGCTGGTACAGCACGCAGTGCACAAATCTGCCCGATCTGAAAGAAAAACGCAAAAGCATATTTCAGTTTAATTCAAGGAGCTCTGCTCAAAGAGTAGCTACGTTAAATAATTTTGCAATTGCAATCTTTCTGATTACGATTATTTTTTGTGGTTAATACTCATTTTCAGTCCACGAATCTAACTGTTACCACACCAATAATTTTAGCACTGCCAAACAAATTTTATATGTCCTGCTTTTGTATTGCATATTCACCCACTTGTGATATTGTTTTTGTTATTGTACATTAAAAAAATAAAAGTTTTAATTTAAAAAATTTGATAAAGCGCCTTTTAGTAATGCACCAATGGCCCAACTTATACAGTCACTCACACCTTATTTGATACAGATACGATTTTTACGAACATCATCAAAAATTTGTGGTCGGTTTTGAAGGCAAATAGAAGAAAATACGACATCCATAACAAATCTGATCGCAAAAAGGCAATACTTGAAGAGTGGAACATCAAACGAATTCAGAATACCCAAAAAAATTTAGTTGACTCCATGCCACATACACTTCAAGCTGTAATTAAAAATAAAGGATACGGGAAAAAAACCAAAATTAATAGATACATACGGCTACGGTTATTGGTACTTCGTTATGGTGCGACACCTATAATCGCTTATGCTGAAAACAGTGAACGACGCACATACAGGTATTTGAAAGATCTACGGGGTCAAAAGTCCATTTAACAAAACAATAAATACATTTACAAAAATGACTTCCTGAGGTACCTGACCCTTCCGAGAACAAAAGCCAGCCCCTCCCGCGCACCCTACAAGCATTTAACATACGATAACGGCAGTCGGAATTCAATCGTATCACCTCGTGTACGTTATCTGTTCTCGGCACTCTTGCAAAACCCAAACTTTAAAAGTGAAATTTTATGTTTTTGTGTTCAACAGTGGAGTAAAGAGTAATGGATTCTGAAGCATCAGGGTAGTAATGAATGAAATCAATTAGAATCTTTATAATTTTCAAGTATTAAAGTTAACTTTTCAACCCTATAAGTACACACCTTCTCAAACTACTTTTTTTTCTTAAAATAGTATTTGTTAGTCAATAAGTAATACTATCGAGATAGATCCGGTTAAGATTCGATTGTAATTGTTTAGTATGTACCTTGTTTTGACAATTCATCAAAGAATTTGATCCGGATAAGTCCGGATAAACGGTATTTTAGTACTTTGAATGTTGTTGGTAAAATTTTCTGAAAAAGGTCTTTTCCATTACAAGGGATTAAGCGAAATATTTATTTGTTGTAGGTTCAATGGGAACATCGGGATTGAGGATTGTGACTAGAAAATACTTGTTTGACCTCATGAACAATGAAAATTTACCCAACATAGAGGCAAGGCTAAATTTCTTGAAAGATCAGTTTATGTCTATTAAAGAATTCTCTGACAATCAAATTGAGACGTTGAAAAGCAATTTTACACATTTCAAATCAGAATTTAAAAATCGATGGACTAAAGCTCATTATAAAGAAGCGGTATTCCTAAAAAGTAATGAATCTTGGCTGAACGGAACCTTCGCCATTACCATTGTTGCTGACAGTCCTTCAAATCGAACAGGACGACCGTGAGAGAATGTGCTAAGAGAATTCATTACTTCGCCAACTCGCGCAACCAAATATAAAAAGGCCTATTATCGAACAAAGTCATCAAAAGATAAAATTTGCCCCTTATCTGTCCAGGAAGCAATGCAAATGTTCATCGATGCAGATCTAACACGAGACCAATACGAGACAATAAGAAGAACAAATAAGAAATTCTTTCCTTGTTATAGGCTTTTACAAAAAGAAAAAAAAAGTGTTATCCGCCACCAGAATCTTGCACTGTAAATAGTACAAGTGCGGAAGCCGAATTGCAACCTTTGGTCGACCTTACCGTTAGACGATTATCGGACTACCTGGAAGAGGTACTAACAACATTGAAGGTCCAAGAATGTGAGACCCTTAAATTAATTTAATATTTGAGAGCATTCTCCATTTGGCTTATAAGTTGCCAGTAAAAAAATGTAGAGCAAGGAAAACAGAAACTGAAAAAAGCCTCGAGAAAGAGAGAAAACAAGAGATCCAGGACAGGTTTCGCCAAGAAACGGGATTGTTAATAGATATGCCAAAGGCGAATTTCGGTAATACCAATGACGGTAACACAAGCCGAAGATTTTTCAACAATCCTCAATTAGCATCCGATATAACAGGCATCAGCCACGAACTAATATATAGACTGAAAGTTATTCTAGAAATAATTTCTAGTGGTTATAAAATTAATCCTGAAAAATATGATATTTATGCAACAGAAACTGCTCGATTATATGTGGATCTTTATCCGTGGCGTCCCATGACACCCACAATGCACAAAATACCTATTCATGGAGCTGTTATAATAAAGAGTGCTTTGTTACCAATTGGCCAGCTCTCTGAAGAGGCTGCAGAAGCCCGAAATAAGCATTTCCGCTCTTACCGGCTAGATTTTGCCCCAAAATTTACTAGAGAAAATTGCAACAGGGATATTTTTAACCGCCTCCTTTTAAGTTTGGACCCGTTAATGAGCTCTAGGAGACAAATAAAAAGAAGAAAGTCCCAATCATTTCTGCCAGAAACATTGGAAATGATCATGCCTGCCGATCCAAACCTAGAATTTTCTTCACGTAGCGATGAAGAAAATCTAGATAATACCATTTGATTGGATGTTTTTTTTAATTGTTTATATTTTTTTATGTTTGATCTTGTAAATCTTTCTTCATTCTCATATTATATTATATTTCATTCAATAAATGTTTTAAGTTCATTATTTTAGTTGGTTTTATTCAGAAACATCCATTAGCACACGTTAAACCCAAAAAATAGTTTTGGCCCCTTAGATTGTTCAAATACCCCTATGTGCGACGTACGCAGTCCCTTACCGCAGCCCCTAACGAGCACAAAAACTCATCCCGTGAGAACAACTGCGTTCTTTTAGTTACATATTTACACAATACATCGGTTTGTGTGTGTATGTGTTTGGTTGTATCTACACAATGTTGCCATTGATATTTTTGCATACACACATTTTCACACATCCGAGTTATCAGTTACAATTTTTCATTGTTTAATAAACCAAACCAAAAACCAACAAATGCAAATAGTTAATTTATCTATAATTAACATTATTCAACCGTGCTTTTAATTATTTTAATAAAAATTATAATTTTTCTTAGTTTATTTTGTAAATGATTTCAAAATGTACTGCTTGGCAACACTGTGCGATGAGAGAGCAATCAGCTGACAGGGTTCTACGGGAATTTTTAAAAATCCTGAGATAAAATCTACGATACTACGATACGGAAGGAAGGAATTTTTCGTTTACATGGGGTTCTCATTAGTTTGATCGTAACAGCTGACTGGGAACTGCGTTTACGTCGTTCACTGTTTTCAGCATTACAGAGATGCCCATATGTTTGATTAAAACAGCTGATTGTTATGGTTACGGTAATAGCTACGGCTTGCAGCTTAAATATGGACAGCTCCTAACTTTTCGCGCACGTCGACAAAAAACGGATATAAACAAATACAAATATTCCAACCCAAGTGAAATTTCAAGAAGTACAAGTTTAGTAAAATGCAGTTATTATTGTAAATAATAGATTTTTCCAGCTTTATAAGGCATAATTCACTCATTTTTAACTTAAAGCTCTTGCTGCCAAAGCATTCTGGTTCTCGCGTTGCGTAAAAGCGTAGCAAACGTCAATGCGACGCGAAAGTGGTATGTAGATGGGCCTTAAAGGTGTTGTACGTTGTGACAGCGCCATTTGGTACGCCATTAGCTCAAAGTTGTATTTTGGAAGTACTCGAGGATTGGGGCATATGATTTGATACGAAAATGCATCCAGGTTTTGAAAAACAGTGCTAACGCTAAAAAAAGGCTAAAAGAAGAGGCTTAATAAGATGCGAAGCTCGATAGCTTTGTTTTTGCTTTTACATGCAAATGTTTGGTCAAGTTAGCCGAGTAGAGGGATAGCAAGCACAGAAGTGGCGAATAGAAGAGGTCTTCCTTCATTTTGTGAGAGAGCGCACCCAGGAACTCGCGGGAAGTCGCTGGCTGCCAGAAGTAAGGCATCAAAAAGAACTGTCGAAAACAGTTCGTTTTTGGGTTAATGGAAAAATTTTGTGATTTAAATATTTATAGTTCCATATTTATTTTAAAATAAATTGAATTGAAACGTAATAATTCAGATTGAAGTAAGTTTTTAGAATTTTCCAAAGAAGGATATAATTCTTATCGGCTTTTACTTAGAATCGTCTTGTGTACATACAAGACTACTTTTACATACATGCAATTTTATTGATAACTGTGTGTTGGTTCATGGCTGTAAATTTGTATATATCTAAATATTTTATTGTTGAAAAGCGTAGGTGAGGGAATTGAATTTGATTTTGAGATATTTTATAAAGATTAAAGGTTATCTGTTTTAATTTATTCTGTTCGTGTTTCACAACTTTTATTACCCACGTTTTTGCTATATTTAAAAATTTCAATGTATTTTTTATACTTATATTTTTCGAGCTTATTACTTTATCAATATTTTATTGCTTTTGAATTTCAATTTTGAATAATTACGCTTAAATGTCAATTATGGAAACTGAAAATTTCCAATTTTTGTTTGAAGGGTTAGGGCTAGTCAGAGGGCCGAAAAAATGATGTTTTTCAATAATTCTTTTTTTGCTAGTCATTTGCTTTATTTTACAAAAATAAAAACATAGCATTAATACCTCATGTTTCGACTTGACTTTAGCAAAATTTCAAAATAAAAAAATAATTACTTAATTGTAAAAGTTATCGCTTTTTGTGTGGAGAAGTCCCTTCTCCAGAAGTCCCTTGCGATGATCATCACAAGTCCTTGGAGATTCATTTAAAATCAATCGGACAAGAGAAATTAGTTTTATTAATAGATAATCATTCCTGACCGAAGCTTTTTTCCAAAATTAACAATATGGCAGCCGCAGGAAATATTTTTCAGATTTTCGAAAAAAAACCGACAATTAATTGTTTAAAAAAATCGAAATTTTTGGAAAAGAAAATTCTTCGATCAGGCACGAATTTTTTATGTTTTTCAAAAGCAGTATACATTTTTATTGAAATCTACTAAGCGGTTTTAAAGTTATGGTTATCACCAGTTCAAAGAACATAGGTTTGAGAAAAAAGCATTTAAAGTTTTTACTACTACTCCGGAGCACCCGAACCTTGAATAACTAGAAAAGTATTTGTCGGATTAACTTCAAATTTTCACACAATACTTTTAAAATATTATACTTTAAGAAAATGCAAAAAAATCCAATTTTTTTCAAAATTCTGACTACCACTAACCCCTTAAAAAATACTCAATCAATGCTTCTTCTGGTGTGGCATTACTGACGAATGTTATAAAAACTTAACATTTTAACAGCGCTCTCACGAGAAAAAGAGCTTTGCTTCTAGTCATTTATGGTCATGACCCCGGTTTCGCCAATCAACTGATTATTTCGAATTCGCTGAGAATGCGCGACAATTCACGGCACACCAAAAACTTTCCTCCATTCCGCTTTACTGACATTTCTAAATTAAAGGTAAATGGAGGAAGAGGAAATCAACTACTCTAATCACACCACCTTCTAGATATAGGTAAATTAGATACGCCTTGGGCCAAACCTGTTAGATCTTTCTAGAAAATGGAGCACTTGTTGGTGCAACTCCAGCTAGTCGAAAGTTACTTTCCAAATTGATTTGCTCTCTAAAAATAGCAGTGAGACTATGCAAGTTCTCATTTCGAAATCGATTGCCGCAAAGTTGAAAAGAACTTTCTCTAACACATAACAAAAGAGTTGAAAAAGAATTTTGCGTGCCCTGTCTGACTGCACCTTAAATCAAAGGCGGTTTAGCAATGGGTGCGTTCGATTTTATGAATGAAACAAAACAAGGTTGCATCATGAAAAGCTCAACATTACGGTACTGCTGAGAGCGCTCTCGCACACTCTCGCCGAGCAACACAGAGGATAACCGAACTTTCGGGCGACAGGACATGCTCATTCTTTATTGATTTTCATACGGATAAGTTGAATAACAAGTCAAAGCAATGCGCCCATGAATAAGGCAGCTTTACTTAAAGTGGGGAGTCCGAATTGAATAGTTCAGGTCAAAGTGAAAGTAAAAGGCTAATCAAATGAAACTTTTGATTAAATAATTCCCCCATTCTGCTGAAATGTTATGTAAAAAAAATATTAAAAAAAAAAAATTGTAACCGATATGAAAAGTGTTAAATTGTGTAACAAATGAATGAAAAGTGTGCTCTGTGAAGATATTACATACATATGTATATATATATATTGCGAAAAATGTATCCTAGTGGAACAAAAAAATAGAGGTCAAAGAATAGGCATTGATTTTACAAAATACCTATTATTCAACTCTTCTATTTGCCAAGTTGTAGAATAAAATTTAGGAAAAAGGATATGAGTGTGCCATAAGTCAATACCCGAAATCGGCAAAATGTATAGCCTGAAATATTACGAGATGATAAACCATTGCACTCCCCCACAGGGGTGCTCCTGAAACTAAAAGTGATTGCTACATACATACGAATATACATATGTATATGCACGAGTTTAATAAGTCACTTTGAGTATCGGAATTTCATGTACGAGTACAATACGAGAATGTAGGTAGTGTCAAAAGTGGTTTGCGCTGCATTCGACATACGTTGTGGCTGTGTTTGTGTGTGGGCTTGAAAGAAAAATATAGCAATATGAATTGTGTGCGTATGTAATTCACATAAAAATATACATATGTATATGTACATATGTATGTACTCGCCACCACACAGATATACTTGAGAGGATGTGCATGTGCTGTTCGTGATGACGAAGAAAGTGAATATGCATCACACGCATTCAATGAAAACGAATACGAAAACACTTACATAATCAAATAAAAATATATTTATACGTGTGCACATATGTATGTTATAGCGAACGTACTTATAATTTCATAAATAATTTTGAAATAAAGTAAAATCATGTACCTGTATGAAATTCAACGAAGAATCCAACAAAATAAATTAGAAAAAAAGTACGCGTCCAATGGAAATTCGTAAATGCATGAAAATTTGTGCTTGCATTTGAAATAAAATTATTATATTTCGTATATATAAAACGTTAAAAATCAATTGCTTTGACGGAAATCATAAACGAGTGCGCGAATAGTGCAAGTGTGATAGTGGGTCGAGAGATTTGTGTAATACAGGGAAATTGCCAACAATGTACGTTATATAATTATTACTGCGCGGACTATATCACACTTTAGTTACCATACAATACAAATGTACGTTCAAAATGGCTTTTTCTTTTCACAGACGTTAAACAGCATTTAAATGGAGTAACAACAAATTAAGTAGTTTACGTATGATTTCTATATTACATACATACATAATATATCAAATTGAACACAATTAATGATAACGGTTAAATACTTACATAGTACATATGTACGTATATGTATGTGCATAACAAATATTGATAGAGAGTACGCCAATTTTCTCAACTGAACTCTTACTTATACATATACATAAGTGTTACTGTAGTTACTAGCGACATCGATACTCTATCTCTGCCTATTTATTTATTGTTAATACATACTCGTATGTACATTCCATAGAAGTTAAAGTGCTATTGTACCTACACATCTACTATAATACATATATAGTAAAGTAACAAATCTACACACAAATACGTCTAGTTTACATTAGTTTTTCGTACTGTACCCACCAAATCCACAATAGAAAAAGCAACGAAAAATCCTTATAGCAAATATCACTATACACCGAAGGAAGCGGCAAAGCACTTTGGAAACCGAGGTGCAAGGTTGAATGAAATTAGTTGCAACAGCCACCCAGCCCCCAGCCACGAGCCACCTAGTCAACCACCATCCACCCACCACCCACCACCTTTAAACTAAAAGAACTGAACTTCTGCATAAGCATATATACGTAGATACTACATATGTATGTGTGCATGCACACATGATTAGTTCCACACATATGTGCATTCATACGCGCTGCATGCACTTGTATACGAGTGTGATGTACGTACATGTGCCTGTGTAGGAATTGTGAGGAAGTCAAAAACTTTCGCCGACGTATTAATAACAGAAAAAGGGAAATAAACAAAGGTATGGTGACAGACAGTGCTGGCAGTGTGATCCCGTAGACAGAGTGTTCACACTGCATTTTTGTGAGGAGAAAATGCACGTAAAACATACTCAGCGCAGAGTTAGCGGACCTGGAGCATTCGGAACATCCAACAATCAATGGTATGCTATCCATATCAGTATCTACATATGTCTATCTATGTTCACAGAAACTATTTTATGTTTATGCTTTTTATTCGATTATATTCAAATTTCACACAAAAACATACACGTACGAGTTAATGTGAAAGATTTCATCATTGCATAATACAATAAGTTAATTGATAAACGTACTTACATACTTACATACTTATTTTGGTACCGAGTTCATGATTGCAATTGATATTAATAGTATTTTTGGCCTTTGTGTTGATGTTGGATTGATTGTTGCGCTGCTATTTGTATGATTTGCGTTCCATATAATATTTCCGATGTCTGATTTTTTGAATGTTTATTTAATAGTCTTATACAACATCTTCGTGTGTGTACATCCGTATGTGCACATACTATGTGCCTGCAGCTGTAACTTATTTCGCGTTGTCTAGTTATTTTAGAGGCATCCACGAACGGTTAAAAAATGTCTTTTTAACATGTCTTTTTTAACAAAACATTCAGGCTCATAGCCCATTGTGAAAAATATTCTCAGGCAAGCCGTATCCATCCAAAACGTTCTATGTACTTGGTTATCATAATTCATACTGCAATATTTAACCCAGTTTACAAATAAATTAAAAATATTAACTGCAAATAGAATTAATTGCTAAAGAAAAGTGATCCGGCACGGCAAAATCAGAGAAGTGTTTGGAGGAAATTTCTCATATATGTATGTATTTACATACTAGGCTGTTCAATAAGTTTTGTGGTTCGATAAGAGAGGGCGTTGCTACTAGCCTAAATTTTGTTTGTTATGTTCGTACGCTCTTCATATGAAAGTATGTGAAGTTTCATCTCAATCTGTCGATTCATTCTTTGTTAACAAGCCATTTAGTATCGACGTGTCGCAGTATTTTCTAGAATGGAGAAAATTAAGTATCGCGCAATGATTGAATTTTTATTTTTGGAAGCTTTAAAAGCAAAGGAAATTTATGAACAAATATTGAAAGGACTTTACGCTATTAATTAGGACAGTGGGAAGATGGGTTGCTGAATTTAAACGTGGTCGTACAAGTCTTGAAGACGACCCACGTCAAGGACGTTCAAAAACAGCAACAACACCAGAAATCGTAGGAAGTATACGGGATATGGTATTAGGAAATCGTCGAGTGACTGAAAGAGAAAGTGGATAGAAGCCCTAGGCATCTCATTGGGCAGTGCAATGCAATATTTTGACTGAAGTATTTCGCCAGCAATGGAACAAAAATTCATTCGAATGCGACTTTCTCAGCAACATTTACAGTATTTGTAAGCCCTTCCAGATTCTCACTTCAGAGATGGAATTCATAAATTGAGATCTCGTTGACACAAGTGTATTGATGTTCAGAGGGACTATACTGAACAATAAAGTATAATGTAAACAATGAAATTGTGTTTTTCTTATCGAACCGAAAAACGTATTGAACAACCTAGTAGTGGAAGATTGTTATAGTCCACAAAATTTTTTTTTAATTAATAATTCAGACATGCACACAAGCTCTTCTTTAATGCTGTGTAAAGAATTCATGGCGAAATCAATTAACAGTATTTGATTAGATGGAAATAGATTTTACTTTTAATCCGCGAGGCATAGTAGATTTAAAATTTTGATCCTCTTGCAGCAAATGAGCGAAGTTTTTAATTTCCTTTCATTTGAGTCTACTCCCGAATTGTTAAGGGGTCCCGGTGGTCTATAGCTCGAAATTTAGGGTATTTTCAGGATTTTTTTTACAATAAAAATATGAAAAACGATATTTAAATTTTTTAGGTTTATTTAACTTCTTTTACATACAAAAAAAAATTTTAAATAATTAAAAATATTAAAAAAAAAATTTTTAATATTTGTATGTAAAAGAAGTTAAATAAAAGGTCTGAAAAATTTAAATATCGTTTTTTTTTTTTGTTTTTTAATTTTAATAATTTAAAAAATGCCGATGGAGTTGACCCTCCCGAAAAATTGGACCTGGACGGTACTCTTCTATTTATCTGAAATACATGACTGATTAGCTTTGTCCCGTACAGGAATAAAAAAACAAACAGAAAATTTTACAAAATTGCGCGGTTTTGAATTTGACACTCTAAAAATCGGATTTTTCCAGTTTTTTAATCAAAAAAATACGAAATAATTGAAATAATAATATGATTATAATACGGGCGATAGCCATTGATGTTGTGAACAACATGTTAAAATTTCAGACGATTCGGTTGAATAGTTTTTTTTTTGACAACTCCAGGCCGAAAAAAGTAGAGGTAATTGAGTTTAAAGTTTTGACAATTTAAATTCGACCATTGATGCCGCCGCGTGACGAATCTGACTCTACCTGCTAAAACGACTGTAGAATCGAAAATACTGGGAACATCCTCCCAAAAATTTGACAGTATATTCTTAAAAGCCAAAACTTTCGGAATATCAAAAAAAATCGATTTTTTGCAAATTCTAGACCACCGGGATCCCTTAAGGTAACTTTTTCTCATCGATATTTTCGGAATACGGTAACTATTTATACACATATATGCATATACGAGTATATACAATATAATAAAACTTTGCATCTTTTAGGCAAATCCTGATTGTCATTATTTCCCCTAGGCGGAGTAAGGCAGTAACTGCCGTAATGATCTCGCTATGCCTACCCTCTACAGCTTTCGCACAACTCTATTTTTCGTTTGGCATTATTACTCGTTATTTGTAATTTTGAGATATATTCAATGGTTTGACATTTTGCGCTTTAAGTTCTCAGTTATATACATACAAGTAAATACTCCGCCAAACATGTTTCGTTGATTTAGGTTTGATTCTTTTATGTATCGCTGGGGCAGGAACTTTGACCCATAATACCTGACCATTGCATGGAATCCTTTGTTGCAAAGAAATTACCTTTTGTTATGATAAAAGTACTATTGATAAAAAATAAATAAAGAAATATGTATGTATATGATAAGTTTTCCAATCACAGATGCAATTTTAGTTACAGGAAGTAAACTCAGTTCGAAAAACTTTTGCCAAGCATAATTTCTTTATAAATTGTCCCTTAAGCGGAAAAAGTTTCTAACCACACCGTAACATATATATAACACATAAAAAGTCGTGTTCCAATGTTTATCAAAGAATTTAGCTACCGGCATTACCGGTAACAACGACAAAACAACTTTAAAAAATCAAAAATATTTAACCTTTGCGAAAACTGTGCTCATCAATCAACAATTTCTATATGTTTTTGGACACAATACTAAAACTTTAATGGAGTTCTTTGAACTGTTGATTTACCGGCTGTATGGATGAAGCGCAATTGATGAAATGACCCATAGCATGAGCTGCTAACGCTATGTGGTTTGATAAAATACCGTAAATCAATAGCGTTAAGTGACTTCCGCTTAATTTCTTTTCCGCCTGAAAGTATGCAGCAAGTTACGCTATTGTTTATTATGATTGCATTTGCCAATGCATTTTAGCAGGATTGGTTTTACATTAATAAATAAATATTTATACAGGTATGTAATATATGTATGTATCGGGTGTTTTTTAAGAGCTTGAGAACTTAAAATGATAATTCAAAACAGAAATATTTTTGGAATGCCTTTCTTTATATTATAGTCTGGTAGAAAATGACATGGCATTTATGCTTTGCTACGGTATTCGGCATATGTCCGTCGCGGCTGCGAGTTACATGGTCCATTCGATCAGTCCAATTTTTGACTACTTTTTTCTATAAATCTGGCCACATGGCGTGAATGGTGGCTTGCATATTGCAATAATTCGATTGTTAAGCGGGCTCTAGGGCAAGTTGCACGGTCTTGCTGGAACCAAATGTCGTCGATGTTTAGCTGTTTAATTTTTGGAAACCAAAATTCAGTTAGCAGGGATCGATAGCGCTAGCCATGTACTGTAACGGCAGCTCCTTCCTCATTTCGACAGAAATAAGGACCGATGACGCCGCGAGTGATCTATGAACTTCGGGAACAGATTAATTTTTTTTCAAAGTACATTTCCACAATTTTGAAATATTGTGCTGGCGGTAAACGATTCATGATGACTTACCAAACCTTACCGAACAGAAATGATACACTTTGCCATTCTCAGCTGTCGAACCATAGTTATCGACCGTGATAGTTCTCATGCAGCTAAAAAACACCCTCTTAAACGCCCTCCTTTTACTCTTCTTCTTCTTGATTGGCCGATAACCGCTTACGCGATCTTGGTCCAGTTTAACGAAGCGCGCAAGTGAAGCCAAGCCATTTTCCACCTGATCTTTCCAACCCAGAGGAGGCCTTTCCTGCCTCTGCAACCATTAGCTGGTACTGCTTCGAATACTTTCAGAGTCGGAGCATTTGTATCCATTCGGACGGCATGTCCCAGCCAACGAAGTCGCTAGATCTTTGGTCTATGCCATTGCAAAGCTCATACGGCTCATTGTTCTTTCGCCTACCATACTCGCTGTTGCCAACAAGCAAAGCTCCAAAAATCTTCCGCAGAATCTTTCTTTCATACACTCCAAGTGACTCCTCATTCGTTATTGTCATCATCCACGCTTCTGCGCCATATCATAGGACGGGTATGATGAGCGCCGTATAAAGTGTTGGTTTTGGTTCGTCGAGAGAGGACTTTACGCTGATACATGATTGCGCCGACTTTTTGATCCTCTTTTTATTAGACGATATTTGCTAATTCACTTCCAGAGCTCTATGTTGATAATTTTAATGGGCCCTTTAAAGCAGTTCAAACAGTTTTCGCTTGCTTTTGAATGTGAATTTGTAATTAAAGAACTATTATTAATTCTATATTTTTATAACAGAAAGCAGATACATATTTAAAATGTAATGTTACGTACTCAATAAATAAATATTTATAAGCATTAATTTGTTGTTAAGATGTCACCTAGAAAGCAAGCAATCGGCTTTATATTATTCAGTTGCATATTTTGCCTTAATTAGGCTATTTGTGGCGAAAGCATTAGTTACATCGCATTCCGGGCTCAATAAGTTAATTTAATAGTTTACAACATTCCAATCGCCTTAACCCGTAAAGTGCCATGAGTATTGTAGGTGGAGAACAAAGGTTTTCACGCTCCCTAACTGTTATTTTATTTAATGACTCGAAATCGAAACAGGTAGCCTGTAGGAAGAGGTTCCAGCTCCTAGCCGTCTTCTGACTGAAAAACGCGAAATCAAATCAAATTATCGCTGAGTTAGTCAGAAGGCATGTTTTCACTGTTGAAATGTACGCACATACAGAAATCTTTTAGCAGCCAGGCTCCGTATTCACTGCTTTGTAGCAAATCAACCCTTGCTAACCCGTCGCTAACGGATATATCGTACTGAAAGCAAAGGTGTGGCCAACATCAAACCGTTACTCGGCTCCCAACGATTTTGAAAGCGTAATCAGCTCAGATTTCGCTGACTTAGCGAGGAATGTGACACCAGTTTGTTTACGAAAGAGGTAGTTAAAAACTGAGATTGTGCTGTTGATATTCCGAAAAAACTGTCAGAGCCCATGGTATTTCGTCATAGATAACACTTCGTTGCCGTCTAAACAACGACTGATATGAAGAGCGTAAGAACACGTGGGAAATGGGCCGGCATAATTCTGCTGACAAAACTCCTGTGACGTAACAGCTAGGGTTACTCTCACTATGTACTTTGATTCGGATGGCCAAACCTTGTAATATATAATCCGCACGATCTCAGTTTCTGCTGACCGCCATAACATAGAAACTATTTGGCCAATTCGATTTCTAACAAACTGCATTTTTTTGGCTTATAATATTTATTATACGCAATATATTTAATTAGCTATAACGGCTTCATATCTTTGAGCCAGTTGTGGAGTTAATCGGCGCCAAATCAGCCGAATTTGTCTTGATAACTGTTTGGCGGGAAAGATCATAAAAATTAAAAAAAAAAATTCAGTTAAACTTTCTCGTATTAAATTAAAAAAAAAGCAATTAAAAGGCAAAATAACGAGCTAAGACATCACATGACTTTATTTTGTCCACAATAATTTGTGCCATTTCATCATCGCTGTCAGATGAAGAATATTCCATTAGTATTGGTATTGTTGTGGCAATCAGAGCTTTCTTCACATTTTCCTTGCTGCCATGTATGCATGTATGTATGTATATATATTTATTAACAAATTAGTTAATAATCAAGAAGTATAAGCATAAAATACAAGAGTTACCTTCAATTCTTTCGATTTGTTTAGTATTTCGGAGACTGTAGCAACGGTGACTGGAGGCTGTGGTTCAGAAGTAATGCCATTGGCCGATTTCTATTTAATATATGACTTCAAATAAAATTTATAAATTTTATCTAAAATATATTTATTTACATTTCCCATTTTAATCACCATTTTTATTTTAAATTTGGAACTTTGACTCAATTCGCAAAATTTAATTCGTGTTGATTTTTTTTTTTTAGCGATCAGCTGTTTTTCTCACTTGCAAATTCTCACAAGTAAAAATGTATCCAATAAAAACTTGCAACTTCCCCTCAAAATGAAATGTCATTTTGCTCTCTCACTTTCCCCTACTATGTAATAGTTGTTACAAATTATTTGCTTCATAAACAGACCTAATAAAAGTAACCGTATTTATCTGTCTCTCCTTGAGCTCGACCACCAGCAATGCACCAGCATATTGAAGGCGTTCTTTACAAGAAAATGGCGATCAAGAATGCCCAGCAAGAAACAAAAAAACTCGATTATAAAATATATACATATTATTTTCTCAAAGGTATTAGTTCATTCTCCGAGCAAAGTTAAAAACGGGGACATCATAAATGTCTCAAAGGTTGGGATATAATAATAAAATCAAATTTTGTTATTTTAATGCAAACTGGCGTATGAATTTTCGTTGTGCTCATTTGGCAGTGCTCATTTATATAAAAAATATTAGTCTATACCCGAAATTGTTCCACGAATAAATAAAAACTAATAGTTTACTGATATAATTTTCATTCATCAAATATTGATTGAGCGCCAATTATAAAACAAGTACATATCGTTAGATTTTTATTTAACCACTGATTTAATTTGATTGCATATTGCACAATTAAGCAATCATGAGATTTTTATTTTTGTACCAAATATACTGACACAAAATCACACATAATTGCACTTACATAAATATAGTTTCTTTTTGAAAGCGGCTAAAGTAAATAATTTTGTGTCTTACCATGTTTTCAGGATTGGTATAAGGACAGCAATTAAGGTACAAATTACCAAATTATTACTAATATTTCCCTTTAAATTTTTTATGCCTCCTCTAATTCCCAAACTAAAAGCTTTTAATAATATTTTGTTGGCTTCGGTACTTTTGCATATTCCACCACTATTTACTATTCTTCCAATGCTATCTACAAATGTAATTTTACTTACTTTAGCAATGTTATAATATTCCTTGCAATTTTTTTTACCTTAAACAGTTTTTAATATTGGACGCAGATATACTTAAAAAAATAATCGAAAACATATTTATCTTTTAAAAACATTTGCCTTAACTATACATGAAAAATCTCCCAAATGCTTGTGAGCTGCTTGCAACTCTAAATTTCATCACATAATTACTTAAGTTATATATATTTCCATTCACACGCATAGATTGTCTAACGGACTTTATTTTTTAGTATTTAGTTATACATACATACATCGGATATGAATAAAGCTGGGCAGGTCAATCTATCGCGGAATAAGTGACAATTTAAGTTCATAATATTGCCGTCACCTACTCAGTTTTATTGACAGAAGAACATAAGCGAATAAGCTTTAATCAAAGTAGTTATAAACTAATAGCAATTTTTTTTCTCTTAATAATGTTTCATTTCCTCTGTGCTTTGTCAAGACTGTAAAATATTCGTATTCTCTTCTGAGCATATTCATTATGTTTGCTTCTCTCAAAATGGCGCACTCTAGCCAGGCAAAAGTGCAACATTTTGAAACTTTTACAAAACGGGAATTAATTAATTTAACTGTGTAGACAAGTTCGTCAAGACAGCAGTACGAAATTTTTAATTGTTCTAAATTTTATATTATTCAAAATGTATTTTATTATTGTATATTAAATATAAAATTTTTGAAAGGATTGAATTTTTCTTGTTCTATTTCATATAAAATATGCAACATTTTGGTAATGTTGCCATATAATAAGGTGAAAAAACAAAAACACTATTAATTAGCAGTTCAACCCGACTTACCTACATATACATAAGTGCATATTTGTGTGCATATTCAATCAATTATAATACAACAGGACGAAGAGATTTTGTAAAATAGTAAACAACTTCAGTGTTAGCGAATAAAAGGCCAAATACTTTTTAGAAAATGTAGTTAAAAGAATTCAACAATTAATTGTTTCATATGTATTCAGGGCATTTTACTAATTTTTGTCTAATTACTTGTCTAATTTTTCCAAATGTATTTTAATTTAATCGTAAGCCCATAAAATACAATTCTAGCGCGAGAGAGAAGGGGGAATGTAACAAATGTGTATAGTTAAGGAGAAGTTCGAATACATGCGCCCCGTGAATATGAGTTTGACGCACACTACTTTTTTTTTTCCTTGTTCACTCCGCTCGGGAGCATAGGGCCTCGACAAGACTCTTCCAGCGCACATATGTAGTTCTGGGCTGTTGTTTTTGCACCGTCCCGTGTGATATTGGCATCGGCGAGTTCGCTACTTTATCGCGTCGATATTTAACTGTGGTAGAAAGGAGAAGTTCGAATACATACGCCCCGTGAATATGAGATTGAGCATACACTATTATTGCTTCGGAAGAAAACACATATACATACCAACGGCACATGTAACGCATACGTAGTTTTATAATCTGAAAACTTAAATATGAACACTGGACCGCAGCACAAAAAAATTTCCACCGTACATCTTCGAATCTGTAATATCTTTCCAAGGCAAATTCGATTTCGATCGTGGCACGCTCGCTTTTACATTTTTCGTCATATCTTTCGCATCTACAATCGGATCGTTGTTTTTGTCTCAAGCAGACAATTTTTTTTGTTCCAACATTTATTCCACGAGGTTTTCGAGATTTAAACTGAAAAACGTGAGGCGCTGTAATAGACTGGAATGGACATGAAAAGTGATATACAACCAATCTCGGATGTCCTAAAATTTATCTCAAATTGTCAATTGGGCAGCAGAAATTTGAAGTCTAAGTAGACGATATAAAATTTCAATGCACATTATATACTCTTAGTTTGAAACCTAAATGAAAAAATTTAAATCAGACTAATTGTCAATTAATTTTTTAATCAATTTTTATAATCCATTCATTCATTCACCAAATTTTTGCAAGACAATTTCGGAAAACAATTTTATATTTTTTGAAGCCAAACGCAGGCGTCGCTTTTTTACGTTTTATCAGTGCCACTTTTATATCAACCCGCTTTCTTATTTATCCGATACTTCGGTAGTATCTGTGCAGTCGATTTTTAAGCAACTTACTGAAAACCTAGAGACTTAAAACTTTAAAAACATATGTAGCTGAAACTCTGACTGCAATTCTGTATTTAGCAGTGTGATCAAGTTTCATAGAGTTTTATAAAATATATAGGCGATTTCAACTTCACACCTGTAGGGTGGACAGTCTAATGTACTTACGTACATACACATACCTATACTATAAATTCCTCTTTTGTAGATTTTATTTCCTATGTATCTTTTCCCCAAGCATTCACTTTCGAATACTAAAGCACTTTTTAATAACAAATACATATTTCAGCATTTTAAATAGTTTTTTCCGTAGTATAATTTAAGATTTAATTATTCTTCAGCAAAAAAAAATATCGTACTTTGAGCATAATTTAATTTTTTGACTAACTCTACTTTTGTAATGTGAATTTTGGAATGACTTTTTTACAATTTGGCTTTATGGTATGAAGAGTTTTTATTATTTTATTGTCATTTTTTCTTTTCACATGTTTGCTACTAACAGGTTTACATACCTATATTATAAGTATATGCATAATGAATAACTTTGTGCCAAACAATAAAAAGGTTTTGCCTGCATCTTTAAAGTTAAATAAAAATCCCCTGTTTTAGGCCACGCGACCAAGTCTCCAAGGAAATAATGGAAATGGATTCTAATTCAATGATTTTTGATCAGTAAAATTTTTAGAGGACTTAAGAGAGGTCAATACTGAAAACGCAGGCCAAGTCAAGGTGCATTCATTGAAGGTGGTGGCACCAGACCAACAACAATGTTTTGTACGTTTGATGGTCAAAGCAAAGTATTGGCAAATTTGAAAACAAAGAAGGAATTCGCTTTGCTTAATTCTGGGCAGAAAGTGACATGGACACGGTGAAAGAAAAAAAGAACAAATCAGCTGATTTGCCGTTACCACCTTTAATAGATTATTGCCTTAGGCCAAGAACAGGGCACCAAATGGAATTTTAACTACAATTTCACTTTTTCTTATTTTAACATTTCGACACAGGGGAGAGGCTTAAAATCCCAAGAAATGTAATCACCACACACAAAATCCCCACACACAAAGTCCCCAACTTGAAATTTATCCGCAAACACAGAATCCCCAAACTCAAAATACCCAAATTCAAATCCCCAAGGTTTATATACATACACATATATATAAGTAAAAGAACAATAGGGGTGTTCGGCGATTTTTCCCGTGTATTTTGTTTGTGTAAAATTATTTTATTTTCGGTTTACCGATTACCGAACTATCTTGGTGGCAAGCTTAATATTTTTTTTGGTATTTGGTAAACTGCAAATAACATAAAATGTGCCATTATCTACATATATTACGGTTCACTTTTTGGCTTTTATTATTTGTTATCGCTTACTTGTAAATATATTCGATAAATCAAATGCAAAGAAGTCATTGAAAAGTCTGGAATGTGAAAATTATTTTTTGTACAATAAGTAAAATGGAGGAAAACGTGAAAATCCAATAAAAGAAATGATTTGTGTGCAAAAAGAGAGACTCACTGGAAAATATGGAAATGACGCTGTTTTTAGTATGAAAAGCTTGCCATTTATTCCTCCTGAAAACGTCTTACTTTACTACAAAAAATGAACTGCCAGCATTCAAGACAAAGGTTTAAAAAAGATGGTGGGTTGGTTTAAAAAACTATTTAACTGTGCCTTTGTGTGAAAGGCGTTTAAAGTCGTTTTAATCTAAACGCCTTGCACACAAAAGATGGGAATTTCATGTTTGGGGATTTCGTTTTTAGGGAACTTGACTTTGATGTTTTTGTTTTGGGGATTTTTTTTAAGGATTTCAATTTCGGGGATTTCAAGCCCAACCTACACTGGTATATATGTACATTTGTGTATTGTAGATAGTTTATATAAAGTACTTTAAAATTTACGTCTTCAAGCTTTCCTGCTTTTATCTGAGCTAAAAATATGATACAAAATTTAGAGTGGATTTTATTTCTACTTACGTAATTAATTAATTACTTAGGATTAAACTATTTACTAAACATAAATCTTATATATATATATATATAAATAAATGTGACAGTAGATTGTTTTTCTTGCGATGCCATTGGGAGAAGAAGCAGGCATTTCGGCTTGGTACGGCCAGAAAAAGACACATAGGCTGAGCCAACCCAGCTCCATCCTAGTCCTTTTAAGGAAACTGGGTTTGGATGAGGTACTGTATCTGTATCAAATAAGTTGGGAATGACTGTATGACCGGAATGGTTTTAGCGCGAATGGAATGGTTTTACGTATTTTCATTTTGTACTGGCATCCGAATGTACACAGCGAAAGCAAAAAACAAAATCAGCTGGCCTCCTGATATCAACTTTAATAGATTCGCCTTGGACAAGCCAGACGACATTGGAAAAGATTTCAAATTTATAGGCAAGAGCAAGTACAAGATATTTCAGTCGAATGGGAGAAGATTCAAAAACCTCACTCCTACAATAAAAAAAAGAATGACCGTGGCGACGGTAGCAGCTAACGAAGTAGGAAATCTTGCAGGAGAAGGTGCATTGGTTGGTCGCAGAAGCGACAAGAATCAGTGGACCATATCCTGATCACGTGCAGATGATTACGCACTGTGCAGTGGCCTGTGAAAATGGCCGTGAGCATTCTCAGTTTATCCTCGAGAAGGGTTATGCGTTTTTTAAACCTCTTTTGGTTGTACCTCATAGTGAGGATTTTGCCTGGCGCATCCCCATAATTTGATGTCTGCTAACCTTCCTTAGTCTTAGGCCTTCACACTTAAGCTTCTCCTTGATGGTGTGTTGTCCCACAACAAGGAAGGGTCTATTAATGGCGAGAACAGAGCCTCTCTTGCCAATGTGTCCGCCACCTCTTTCCCAGTTATACTTCTTTGTCCTGGGATCCAAATTAGCCGGACGAGACTGTGCGTTCCTAGTAGATTAAGCTTTTCGATAAACTCCTAAACCAGTGAGGACTTAATCTCACAGAATGACAGAGCCTTGAACGCCGCCTAACTGTCGCTCAATTAAAGGCTTGAGTAAAGTGAAAAATTTTTGAAAAAAATTAATAATTTTTAGATTTATTACTTTGGTATAGGAAGTGAAACAACTTCTTTTTAACATATCTAAACATTTGTTTTTAAGCTTTTATCCCCCAAACATACCGCCTAAAAAAAATTTCTGAAAACAATTTTTATTTTGTTGTTCAAAATGTTTGGGAAGAATGTTTTTTTTTATTTCCTATCATTTGGTGTTTGATGTGCAGTGGACATTGATCCCGTAACTAACCGAATGGTAGCCAATCACAAATTCACTCAGCTACTTAGGCACGCACTATGAAAAAAATCATCGTATTTGAGCGCAATCGACTCTTATACAATCTGATACGTTGCTGGTACAAGTAACCATCACGTGGGCAAATTCATAACGGTTCTAAGAAGATTGAATGTTACTTTTTGATAGGATTTTTAACGTATGTATCTATGTAAAAACTAAGGTAATGGATCCACATAAAAAAAAAGAACAAATAATTGGCGCGTACACTTCTGTTAGGTGTTTGGCCGAGCTCCTCCTCCTATTTGTGGCGGGCGTCTTGATGTTGTTCCACGAATGGAGGGACTTACAGTTTTAAGCCGACTTCGAACGGCAAACGGTTTTTTATGAGAAGCTTTTTCATGCCAGAAATATGCAAAAAAATGAATCTACAACCATTTATATATTTGGATTGAACGAGGCAATGTATAAAATATTTATTAAATCTTTATTTGTATTAGGTAAAGAGCGAACTTCCCAGTATCTCTCTACATCTGTTGCTTATTACATTAAAAAAAAATATTAATTTACTTTTCTGTTCCATGGCGCCGCTTTCTCAACTTCCACTCTCATCTGCATTTCATAGTTCTATTGTTCTTAAAAGCGCGCGTTCGCTCTTTTCGCTCACTCAAACTTTTACTAATAAATTATCTTATATGCATCTGTACATACTTGTATGTACATACATACATAGTTACAAACGAATGTTAATGTTTTTTGTTCATTTGACTTGTATTCGCTTAGGTGCGCTCACCCGGTACAGATCAAACTTGTATCGAGTAACATTTCCATGCAGTTTAGCAAATCCTCTCCGCAGCTTTTCCAATCAGCACACAATTGGAGTAAACAGATCTTATTTTGCACAATGCTACTGATGTAGTGATCGCATATAATACATTTACTACATAAGCCATATACATACATACGTACATACATTCACATTATATAGTAGATATAGCCCACAAAGCTATTTCGATTGAAAAGCGTTTTCATAGCCTCACCGTAGTGTATTTAGTTCATTGCTTATTCTGGATAATTGCTTTGAATGTAGAATGCCAATGCTTTGATTTCCACTTTCATTATACAATAAAAAACTATGTATATTCATATTGTATACTCGTTCGTAGGTACTGTACATGTAAAAGTCAATATTTATGTACTAGTCAATAATGTATAAACATCTCTTTTATCCATACATATGTATGCATATTCATGTGTACGTACATACATACATATGTTTGAGAGATAACTCCATGCATATGAATTAAATATGTAGAGAACTATAACTGTTAATTGGGAATTTGTATTTGCATCAATATTATTTTCCTTTTCTGTATCTTTTCCAGCGATAGCAGAGAAAACTTGAACAGCGATCAACAACAGCAACAGACTCCGTATCAACAACATCAGCAGCGTCTGTATCAGCAACAGCAACAGCAGCATAGACAGCAACAACATTCACAGCCGCATTTATTGCGACAGTCTCTGATCAACCTTACGGGCGCGCACAACACCTCCTATAATATCGGTGTTTCGAACACATCCGAACAGCAGCGAAATACTACTAGCAGAAGTGGTGCTGTTGCGCCATCGTCGTCGTCCCTCAACTACCCCAACACTAATACCAGCACCAACACAAATAGCAGCGCAAAAGCTAGCACTTTACACAAATTCATTTCCTGTAGTTGTGAATCACTTAAATGTGCCGCATCAGCTGTTGCGGCTAAGACATTGATTAAACGGCCAGGTCACAGTCCTGGCGATCCCGATAGTGAATCATTGATCGATAGTCAAAACGCCGACTATACTGAATATAACGTTGCTTATTTGAGTGTTGGGCTCACTGGGCACAGTGCGGGTTGCATCAGTGGTGGAGGTGGTGATGACCAGCGCTCACTGCAAAGCGAACATCTATCGAGTCGCCTCAGCAACGTTTCCAAGCAGCATTCGTATGACAGCAGCTGTAGCGGGCAGCTGCACGGTCTGACCTTAACCGCCCGAGAGCGCAATAATCAACATCAGCAGCAACAATTGGACTGTACTGCCAATTCGACACGAGTGCCAAACAGTCCGATTAGTTGCACCAACAGTAATTACAGCAATCAGAGTAACATCAGTGCGAGTACAGGTGGAGGAGGAGGTGGTGGTGGAGGCGCCGGTATTGGAGACGGAGAACGGGAAGGAGACGGTGGCCCATCCACCATATGCGACGTATACAAGGACTTCACCCGTTACACAGCCACCAACAGCAATCACACAAGTTATGTCAACGATATCAATGATGACTTCAAGCACATAGTCGTTCACAATTTCAGCAATTCCGATCCAATAACTCGTTACAACACCCTAGGCGGCGACAACGCTGGTGACGGTGACGCCAGCATCAACGATACAACTGGCACATACTACTCACCCCTCAAACCCCATTACAGTGATTGTAATATATATGCGAAACAGCAGGCAGAATATTTTTCGAATTTAAAGAGTGATCGGCACGCGCAGCACAGCGATAAACAGCAGCTTGTCAATAAGGCATACATATTCAAGTGTCTCGCCAACAGCCCATCATTCCTCAGATCCAACAAGATCAAGGAGCAATCGAAAAAGCTTCGCAATTTGTCGCTTAAAAATCGCACGGCAAAAAAGAAAGGGCCAATTATAACCAAGTCGAATGCGGTTTCCGATAATTCCCTACATCCAGGAGACAAATACCTCAGTTTATATCTAGTCGAGAAGAAAAACTCGCAGCAATATCAACATCATCAACAACAACAACTACAGCAAGCACAACAGCAACCAGGACAGCCAGACACGACTGGCAGTGGAGTCAATTCGCGACCATCAAGTTCGCCTCCGGTTGTATCTGGCAGACAGCAGCAGCAGCAGCAGCAACAGTCCGAAAGCCAACAGCACGGAGTTGCAACACTAAGCAGGAATTTACAACAGCAACAGTGCCTCGTTAACGGTTCGGTGCGAACACATCCCACATATCGACAGCAGTCTTCAATAAAACGTGATTCAAAAGATCGGAGTACAACACTTACGCCGACAGCATCGACGCATAGCAATCCAAAGGTCGTCTCCAACAACAATAAAAGCTGCAATCTGAACAACAACAGCAATAAGCTAAGTGTTAGCACGAATTCGTGCAACAAACTTCACGTGGCCGCGGCGGGAACACATCCTTATGCCACACCGCCCAAGAGTTCGCTATCGAGCAATGGACATTTGAACAAATATTGTTTGACGGACATTAGTCGTCGGCGAAAGGCGGCGTTCAATCGACAACTGAGCGCCCCTACCGATTATACTCATTCTTCCAACAACGGCAACGGGAACGGTAACGGCGGCTCTAACTCAGCTGCCGAGGCTGCTTGCGAGTCGACATCGACAGTAGCTAGTGCAGGCGTGGGCTCAGTGACGGCGAAGACGTCCGTATCACTACAAAATTCCGTTCTAATAAAACCAACATCCACGTCAAATTCGTGCACGAACAGCTTCAATCGGCGTCATATTAAGCGACAGAAGAATACCAAATTAAATGAGAGGTATGTATGTATATCTGTATATAAGTATGTACATATATAGATTTCTAAATACATAAGTGTGTACTTATATTCACACGTTCATATTCATATGTATATATGTATGTATGTACGTATCTCCAAAACAAGTCAACTAATTTTATAACACATTTTTGCTATACCATAATCAATGGTATACACGTTTGCATTTATGTGTTGTACATAGAAGAAAACTCTCAAGAATGTATCTATTAATGTACATACATACACATATATATATATATATGAATCAGTATTGTAAGAAGTGTCTGTGAGATTTTCTCCCCCTATAAAATAAAATATCCCGTACTCGCACTCGCACTCGTACTCGAACTTGTACTCGTAATTATTCTGCTGAACTCGCAACAACATATGTATGTACACATGTAAATAGCCGTACATGTGCACGTTTATAAATATGTGTACTATATATGAATATGTAAACAAAACGAAAAGAAACTTTTGAAACATCAGCGGCTAACTGCTTTGGCCCCTAGACGTCGTTTGGTACCTATCCGTAGCACGTGTAAGCTCCCGGAGGCAGGCAGTAATCCAGTGCCTGCTGTTAGAAAAGTAGTGTTGGGGCGTAGATTTATCATTAGTGTTTCTCTTACTTTCAAAAGCGCCAAAAGTGCCCCAAGCAAACCAACTATTTAAGTGCTATTTGTATATAATACAATTACATAATCTATATGTATGTATTATGTACGTGTATATAAATTCGAATACTAGTTGTGCAAATAAAATTTTAAAATGTTTTTGTTTTGCTTATATAGAATAAATGTGCAATCAAAATATCGTTGGCCTTAAATCAATTCAAAAGGAAATTGTAAATATCGTGTGCAAATAATTGCAAAAAATCATTTCAATATACGGTAAGCTCACATACATATGTACATATATGTATACATACGGAGATACAAATTTCATTTTTACGTTGAAGGAAGTTAAATTAAATATGGAACAGCTAATCCATTACAGACAAATTTAGCGAATTCACGCTGATCAGTGATAGAAAGACTTGTACTAATTTAGAAAAGGACAAAGTATGTGAGGTCGGAATCAGATAGACCTGAGAGGAAATATTGTATTTGCTTGATTTTATTTATTAATTTATTTTTTTATTCATTTTATTTTGTTTTTTAATTTTTTTGTTTTGTTTACATTTTTTTTTTATTTATTTTTTTTTATTTATTTATTTATTTTTTTTATGTATGTCTAGATTCAATGGGACAGACATGAATAATTAAAAAAAATATTTTTTTTTTGTTTTAAGTATAATGCGCTTAAGGGTAATTTATTTTATGTTATTTATTAATTTTTTTAATTTTATTTATTTTTTTATTATATTCCCTCGCCACTTTCCCCCCCGCATACCGCGCGAGGCGATATTATTATTATTATTCTTTTTTATTTACGTATGTGTGTCTAGATTTAATGGTAGAGACATGAGGAATTTCGAAAATAAATTTCCATAATTTGGAAGCATTGTTCTCATGTTAAACGATTCATGATGATCTGCCAAACCTTACTGAACAGAAATTTTAACACAGTTTGCCATTCTCAGCTGCCAAATTATAGTTTTCGATATCTCGTCTCCACGACTATCGGTTCTTCGTAAACGGAACGATCCGGTTTTATATCCGGGCAAGGGCTCAGCAGCATTCCCCGTAAATGTATGGGGAATGTTTATGCTTCTACAACTACAATATATAGATAGTTCTCATGCAGCTAACAAGACATATATACTTTACACTTGATATATACGAGGTGTGTTCACAAAGATATCGCGAATTTTGTGTTTTTTTCAAAAATTATTTATTTATTCATTACTATATATTTTGTCCCCTTCAAAGTAATCCCCATGAGGTATTATGCATTTGTGCCAAAGTTTTTTCCAATCTTCGAAGCACTTTAAAAAAACAATTTTTTATCTTGTTCAGCTCTTCCTTCGATGCCGCCTTTATCTCGTCAATCGTAGCGTAGCGTCGTCCTTTCATGGACCTCTTCAGTTTCGGGAACAAGAAAAAGTCACAGGGAGCCATACCTGGGGAATACGGCGGCTGTGGCATCGTTAGTGTGCTGTTTTTGGCCAAAAAGTCGCGCACAAGAAACGATGTGTGAGCAGGGGCGTTATCGTGATGCAAGAGCCAATTTTTGTTCTTCCACAAATCCGGGCGTTTCTGGCGGATTGCTTCGCGCAAATTGCGCATAACTTGTAGGTAATATTCATTATTGAGCATTTTACTCTGTGGCAAGAGCTCGTGATGCACAACGCCCCTGCAGTCGAAGAAAACGGTAAGCAAAACTTTTACATTCGACCGAACTTGGCGCGCTTTTTTCGATCTTGGTTCGTGCGGCAGCTTCCATTGAGATAGTTGAGCTTTGGTTTCCACGACATAACCATAAACCCACGATTCGTCACCAGTTATGACCCTCTGGAGCAAATTTGGGTCGTCGCGAACAGAGTCCAACATCTCATTAGCAATGTTCATGCGATGCTGCTTTTGGTCGAAATTGAGCAGTTTTTGTACGAATTTTGCGGCGACCCGTCTCATGCCCAAATCATTGAAAAAATCGAATGGGACGAGCCAATCGATATGTCTATGTACTCAGCAATTTCTCTCACGGTGATTTGGCGATTGGCCAATACCATTTTCTTCACTTCATCAATTTTTTCGTCTGTTGTTGAAGTGCTCGGACGTCCGGCACGCTTTTCGTCGTTCACATCTTCTCGGCCTTCTGAGAACATTTTTTACCATCGATAAACGTTGCTTTGGTGCAAAGTAACTCTCCGTATGACACAATCAACATTCGGAATGCATCCGCACATTTAATTTCATTTTTCACACAAAATTTGATACAGGTTCTTTGATCCATCTTTTTGAATAGGTAAAAATCGAAGACGAGCCGAAACACGTGCAAGCAAAGCAGCTGTCAACAATTAACTGAACATTCAAAATGACCGAACTCGTCGGCATGAGTGATAGACATGAGTACCAACATATCGCCACAAAAAAATCGAAATTCGAATATACGTAACTTGCGAAAATTCAAAATTCGCGATACTTTTTGAACACACCTCGTATACATCTTTACTATTTGTATTCGAATGAACTTGGGGGTTTTAGCTCAACGTGATGAAGAAACGCTTTTAGTTTGTATTTTATAAATAAACTTTTTACAAGGAAACACACGTACCAATAAAATAATATTTAATATCGAAGTTCAATTTTAAAACTGCAGCTGAAAATGGCTGAGAAATGAAAATAGCAGGGAATGTGTCAAATTGGCCCAATAACGACTCATTCGTGACAACAGATTAACGACGCTTGAAAGTTAAGCAATAATGAAATCAGGCAGCAACAGCGGTAATTCCCTTTGACATTGGCATTTTGGGGGAGTTAAAAATGTGCTTTTTTATATATACAGCAGACGCGTCCAGTATAACGCACTTTCGGAATAACGAATTTTCGTTTTAATGAATCATCAAAATTATCTCACGGAGGTCTCTACATAAGAACGCTAATGAATTTTAGTACTCGATATAACGAACGCTGTTTATGTTTTTAGTTTGAATTTCGCGTTATTGGCAAAACACAAAAGTTTATCTAAGTCAACGATAGTTTTGCTGCTGAAAATATGTGTGTATGTACGCAGTTTGTTTTAACATCAAGTTACCATTGGCTTTTATTTTTTCGTGCGGTCGGTGTAATGACATCGAAAGCATGCCTCCAATGATATGGAAACTTGGTGGCTTTCACTTAAGGCTATATCCGAGACCGTCGGTTTGTACTATAAAAAAAAATTGAACTAAAAATTGAGGATTACGTTAAAAACGCATCGAACGAAGTGGGTACGTATATTAAGTCGCCAAAAGAAAGTGAGTTTCCTAGAATGGATCAGGACCTCTACAAATGGCTTATGCCTGTTAGCGGTGTTGTTGTTGTTGTTGTGTAGCAGTAACTTTTAGCGGTGTTCTTTCTAAATGGCAATGGCGAAAACGTTTCATTCTAAATTTTACGGAGACAATTTTTTTGCCAGTTGTGGTTGGATGACTAAATTCCAAAAAAAAACGCTGTCATCTAATGCAGATAGTGTGGATCCGATCCATTTATAAAAAAGCTGGAGGGCGTAAAAAAATAACTATTCTTCCCAGAGTGGAGCTTTCAAAGCGGCATTTATTGGAAATTGTTTCCCGAACTAATTAAGCGCGATGGCGAAAACCTCCTTGAATGGGAATTGCTTCTGGCAGCAGTAACTTTTCTTGATGTAAAACTTGGGTGTTAGTTATTTTAGTAGTGTGCGGTTTTGTTTTTCAAATAAATTTCCCAGTTTTTAGTTGGTTGTTGCTTTTACAATCAGCAACATATATAGTGCATATGTATGTATGTTGTAAGTGGGAGTTTTTACTAATTTTTTACTCTTTACCCTACTTTTTTGCTCTACCGTGAAGCCTGAGCATAAATAAAATGAGTTATAGTAATTATCGTCATCCTTGTATCCTTGCAAATAACATAGTTTTAAACAAAATACACCCTCTTTATGCAACTGCGCATAGGGTGTATGCAAGTCCAATAACCTCGAGTAACCTCATGCGAGCATTCACACTTTATTTAGTGTATTTCACTTAAAAGTATCGGCTACGATGGCTAATGGCATAATTGATAACGACATTTTGAATGAAACACTTTGCTTTTGCATCTCCTTTATTTACTTCACTAGGCAAATATTTTTCATATCTACTACCATATATGTGCATGTATTTGCGGACGTTTGTACAACTCTGTTCGAAATAATAGCAGAGGCATATAGTTGAAATTTCAAGCGCAGAAAATATATCTCAGAACTAGCTTTTGCCTATGACATTTATTTTTCGTATTTGCTCACTTTTAAATTTTTTAGAAAATCAATTAACAACGAAAAATGTAGTACTCCATTTTTTATAAAAATAATCATGTTTGAAAAAAAAACATTTTGATTGCTATGAAAAAAATGCAGTAGTCAGTGTTTTTATCAAAAATAAGTCACAAAATAATGAATTCTTTATATAATTATTTTAGGCTTAGGTAGGTAGAAGTGACAGTCCATACCGCAGCAGCAGTTTATCTGCTACTCATCGTTAAACCATTTTTTATTAAGTGTAAACCCATTGATCTGGCTAACACTTATGTATGTATATTCTTAAGGTATATAATCAGTACCGTGGGATAGTAACAGAGAAGGTGTCTAACGGACTCTTCCTCCATCTCATTCTTGCAGCTTCTGCAATAGTCGAAATGAGGCACGTTCAATCTTTGAGTATGTCGACATAGGACTCAGTGACCTGTGATCAAAGCAACACAGAGAGATTTAATCACCGCTTGGCTATCGAAGTAAATAAAGTCTTCTCTAAAGGTAGACAATTTTTTGCCCAACCAGGCAGCCACCTCATTAATGGTTAAAATTTCAGCCTGAAATACGCTACAGTGATTAGGAAAACCAGCCGAAACGCTTACTTTTGTCTTCTTACATGGTAGAGCAAAGCCAACTTTATCGTAAAGCTTTGAGCCATAAGCAAAGAACCGTAAGCACTCACGTCTAGCTGGAATTCTAGTACTAAATAATCTATTAAATAAGGCGTAAATTATTGCCTTAACCTTGTTGCGTCGAATCTCCTTTGCTGGCGAGCACTGTTGCGCTTCTATGGCTCATGGAGTCCACTAGACCCCTACACCTCTCGATGGCAATAGCTTCTTTACTCTTTCTAACTTTAATATTTACGGCATTCTCCTTGTCTACAGCTTGTTCGGCATCTGCTGACAAATTTTCAATGAGATTGAGAGAGTTCAGATGACTGAGTCGGTCAGGTCATGGTCTCAACCCCGTGTGAAGTGAACCAATTTCTTGCCAACTTGCTGGTATGCTTTGGGATGTTGTTTTGAATATACGAGTACATCCATTTCAGAGGCATCTTCTACCTCGTATATGGTAGCATGGTTGACTCCAATATCTCCAGCTATAACTTGGCATCCGTGATTCCTTTATTGAATATACTTGTATACCAGTACCCCATATGTGGATTTTGGTGAAATATTTAGGCTTAAAAGAAGCCTAAGAAGAAAAAAAAACTAAAATCAATTTTGGTTTCATCGGACCATAAGATGTTCTGTCATTTTTGAACTGGCCAGGTGCTCTTCAGGCATGCGCATGTCGTGTCTTCAGTAATGGAATCTTTCTCGAGCTTCCCCCGTAAGGTTTAGCTGCAATGATCTTCTTTTTTATTGTTGACGAGTTGCTATTATGGCCTCTGGTAACGGTCAAGCATGCTTGACTGAGCTTTGTGTGTGTTAGTGCAGTCGGGTGTCGTCGTGTCACACATACTTGTTGTCGGTAAAAATCAAAAATTTTAGATATTAGCGTCAAGCACCCGACACGCACACATATAAAGTTCTTGTCAACAATGCTTGACCGTCACCAGAGGCCATTAGAATTTTGCTCATCTTTAATCTTTTTGAAGGTATAAAAGAGTTTCTTACGCGCTATATATACAGCTCTGACCTCATAGAAAAATTAATTTTAATTTCGACTTCAGTTTTAGATACAATTTTGATCTCTCGAACAATTGCCAAAAATTTCGAAAAATACAAAAGTTATGATGCTGAAGTGATGATTGTGATGAGGAAGTCACTTACGAGTAGTGCTTGAAAGTAAATTTTATATATTTCTGGTAGCTCAGCAAATAGGGAAAGGATTTTTTTCTGTGTACCGTAGAATTCTAGAAAAACAATATAACCGACTGCTTGGTGGAAACTTTGTTAAAATATTATTTTTAAGCGAATATATGAACTGACGCTATACTACAGCCACAAAATAATAAATATTTAAATGAGTTCCATGTACGAAAAATTGTATGAGAAGTCTTTTTTGATAGCAGATATTTGCACGAGTACGTACGTACGCTCGATCAGCAAAACTACATTTACGTGAAATCCCTACCTTCCTGGTTACGTCTTTTTTAAGTTATTGATAAAAACAATCGAAGTCCTTTGATTTTCGACTTAGGCGGTTATTGCGCCTGACCCCATAAATATGGCGCATGTCGGAATTGTATTTGAATGCTTTCATGGGCACTTGAATATATTGAAACGAGCTGTTTGCATAATTTTTTTTCTAAATTTCATCTCATTAGAAATGAATTGAAATATTTACAATGATTTTCAAGGTAATGAGTGTGAAAAGTCTGCGGCGCCTGTATTTGTATTAGCATCCATGGCCGTGAATAATTAAATAAACATAATACAGTAAATATGAGTAAATAAAGCATTCATGATTATCAACAGGCTTAGCTGTCTGTGGGAGTTGCCACAGACGTTAATTCCGCTAAAGCCGTTCGTAGAAATTGAATGTATTTGTGAAATCAGCGATATATTGTTTCTGCTGGGAAAATGTACCTCATGATTAAATACATACTTTCTAATAAATGTAGGTGTGTGTGTGTGCAAGTATATATTTTTTGCGCTGTTGAATTATAGTTCAAATTTTGTTTTTTAATTGATAAACTATAGTTTTTAATAGGTGGAGCATTATGAATAAGGCGCGCTCGGGTAAAAAAGACGCTAGTGTTAGGGAAATGGAAATTTTTCTTAGTCGTATATTATTTCATAACATTAACGCGTAGTTTTTCAATGCAAGTTTGACTCTGCTTTCCAGCTAAACTAAGTTTAATGATAAAAATGTTTTCGGTTTTAATTGGGAGTACATCATTCTGGGGCTCCAATTATTGAGCGTTCAAAGCTGTACGTCTGAACGGTAAGTTGTTTTTGATGTTCAAATTTGAAATTCAATCAAAGGACCTTGCACGCCAATATACATACAAATATTTTTATGAAGATAATCTTATCGAAGCTCACCTCATTTCCAATTTTCCAGATTTTTTTCTTTTTAAGTGGAATTATAGAAGCGTAATCGGTCTTGCATATAAGTCGAACCCAAATAGTGGTTTTTCCGTAGGTCTCCTTTCAGCCTTGCTTTTCAACTTCTATCATACATATCGAAGCTCCACAACCACCAGTGGGAGTTTCACTGGTCTCCTATGCTGCCGATTGTTCGATAATAGCGCACGGAAATGACATTGATTGGTTGTGTTCCAAAGTGAACGATTGTCTTGCCAGCCTTTTTCGCTTTTTCACTGCACGGAATCTCCAACTTTCCAGCGCTTAATCCACGGCAACCCTCTTTACCACGTGGAGGAAAGAGGTCAAGCTACAGCTAAAGGTAAAGGTCGACAACACACCAATACCGACAGTAAACAAACTCAACATTTTTGGCGTCCCCTTTGAAAGTTTGACCTCCTTTTCTGCGCTCACAACTGCAATTGCTCCAAACCGCAAAGAGTTGCTAAAATCGCTTGCCAACAGTACTTGGGACAAAGATAAAGAAATGTTGCTGGCAACATTTAAAGCAATTGGCCGGCCGTTTCTGAATTATGCTGCGGCTATCTGGCCGACTGGCAGCAGTGATTCGCAGTGAATAAAGCTACAAACCTATCAGTATATTGAAATAGGGACAGCTATGGTATACCTCCTGATAGCCCCCCTACAATACCTCTACAATGAGGCATCAATACTTTCAGTTAAGTAGTACAACAAAATGCCCAGCAAGCAATTTCTGCTTGGGTGTTACCGTAGGAATCACACTTGAAGATATTTGCTAGAGCCTGAGCCACCTCCCCGCACTTCAGCAGGCCATTCCCATGGTAGCCGGTTCTACGTTACTGGAACGACTCGGGTTTTTCCCAACCAAGGGCTACCACCCCAGCAAACTAGCCCTGTCTAGTGTACCGTACCCCACGTCAGGAGGCATGACTTCAACTATACTGACGAGATCCAGGACAAAACACAATTACAAATACTGGACCGGACAGTACACACCTTACTATCTATTGTAGGCGAACAGTTTCAACTGCCTCGCGAGACGCGCGTAACTTGGGCCCGATTGCGTTCTCGATATTGTAGTAGATAAAACTCCTATCTATCCAGAATCAACCCCGGCATGCTGAGCATGTGAAGGCACATTGCACGGCACTAACCACCTTTTCACATGCCCCTCAAACCCACTCATCTAACACCCCTCTCCCTCTGGACCCAACCTGTCGAAACAGCTAGTTTCCTGGGCCTACCGATAGATGAGCTAGACGAAGACGACCGGTAATTACACTACACTGACAGGGCAAACTTTATGCTACAACAACAACAACACTAACCACCTATTCACATGCCCTATCAAACATACTCTCCCCCTCTCTCGCTCTGGACCCAACCTATCGAAACAGCACATCTTCTAGGTATACCGTGAGATGAGTTAGAGGAAGAAGACTACACCGCACTGACAGCGCTTAGTAAGCTGATACAACAATTAATGACACTATTCTTCCACGACTTCTGTTTTGAAGGCAGCTTTTCAGCTTTTGAATTTATTAGATAGATAAAGATAGATATAATTTAAAAGATATTAATAGGACCCGAGCCCTTCCTTGCTATGGCACAACCAACCATCAAGGAAAAGCTTAGGATTCTTAAGACTAAATAAATAAATATATGCGATATCTTTGCCCATTCTAAATGCTATTTAGCCACAAGTCCTGCTCGTTACTATATGTACATATAAATTTTTGTTTTATTAAAACCGATTTTGGCAAAAAATTCCTCCTACTTCCAAACTCTGCTTGGTGGCAAGTCTTTGCGTGGTAATTTGTCAACAAACAATGACACAAATTTCATAAACATGTGTCTGCTTGGACAGCTGGTTTTCCAGACATCCCTATAGAAAGTTATATATACTTAAAAAATGCACCCGTTAGAAAATCCACACGCGCTATGTCTGCATAACTCCACCGTGTTTCTATTCTGTAGGTATTTATAAAATGTTTATGATAGAAAATTTGTCGCACGCTTGGCATTGCCTGCTGAGCCTCTGCTATTATTAGAAACATACGAGAAGCTATTTTCGTTTAATTGTTTTAACTAGAGTGTCAACAAAACCGCCATTAACGGCTGCCATTTCAATTTCAAATAATTCAAATAACTAGTTAAACAATGTTGTTGCTGGAGCAGCATGTACGAGTGACATGCTGCTGGAGTGACAGTTCTTGGCCAGATGTAAATCCGGTTCGTTCCAGTTACGAAGAACCGACTGACGTGGGAACGCAGTATTACTATATAATTGGCACTGACACCATTTTTGGGTGTTTGGCCAAGCTCCTCCTCCTCCTCTTTGTGGCGTGTGTCTTGATTTTGTTCCGGTCGACTCCGAATGACAGATATTTTTTTATGAGGAGCTTTTTCATGGGAATATTAGCACTCATATATTTTAGTTGGTACTCATGTCATCATCATTAGACTAGTTTGTATTTGCTCAAATGGGAATAGTTATAAAATATAATTATTTGTTAAATTGATTAAGTTTTTCCTGCTTGGTTATTTTTGCGAAACGAGAATACACTCATACACGCATATACACAGGAATAAATGACGTGAGGCGACTCCGCTCAAACAGGTTCTCTTGTTTTTTATTTTTTATTTTTATTCTGCTTCTCGTTTTCGAGACAGACTGAGTTGAGTAAGTTAATTGCTGATGTATTTCGACTTGAAATTTGAGAAATGTTTTTTTATTTTTATGTTTTGCTTTTTGCGTGGGTTTTGTTGATAACAAGTACTATATGAAGGGGGAAAAACACCTCAGAATACAACACAAACGAATGGAAGTGGAAGCAAAGGCAGGCTTTAGAAGCGGGCGGGAACGTCCGGAGCGTTGCCGGTTGAAAGACCTACCCGTAATCACTGCGCTATGCTCACCATAGACGTGTCGTGCTTTTGAGTCTATGTACAACAACGTGTTTCGTAGACTGCGTATCGCAAAAACCGAATCTTAAATCGCGTTCAAGTTCAGGAAATACTCGTTCGCATTCCTATCTGTAAAATGAAAAACTGTAAAAGGCGCACCTGTGCAAATGCGGACTTTTCCACATTACTGAAAAAAGAGTAGCATTTACTATTTACATGTAGTAAGTAATTTACCGCTAATTTATAATATTGAATTTAAAAACGTGTTCGGTTGATCTCAAAAAGTAATAAGTACGTGTAGAATTTTTTAGCTAACAAAATATTCGTATCATAGAATTGAATCTGAATTGCGGGACAATTAATACCAATGTACGTATGTATGTACATTCTTACACCATACAGGTATATGTATGTATGTATGTTCGTGCGTGCGAATACGTAGTAAGTATAATATTTGGTTGCGCGTTCGCGGTACTGGAAGGTCCAATTTGAATACAATAAAAGCAAATATGTCCAATCGGATTTGTTGTGAGTGTGTGCGGCGTGTGTGTGTGTGTATAGTGCGTCCAAAATACATAATTCATTTCTTCACGCTTAAGTTGACCGGGTGCATTCAAACAGAAATAAAATTTAAGTGAGGGACATAAGCACTTTTTTAGGAGAATAGAAATATGTATTTACATACATATCGACATAAATATGTAAGTCACATACTGTCTCACGTATGTGAATGAATGTAAGTGAGAATGTTTCTACCTATTGAATTGTGGGATGAAGCGGTTTGTGATTTTGATAAAATTTGAATTGGGACACCGCTTAACAGAATTGGCGAACCGGTGCTTACTAGTATTTAATTAAGCGTAATATGGAAGAGGTGCCCTTAAAAATCTTTATCTCCGGTCGGTATGTTCGAAACGAATGCTATGTTATGTTAATATACGCAAGTATGTGAAGATAGTTCGCAAGGTGTCTTAAGTGAAATAAACTGAGAGAGGTTAAATAAATGGTTAGAGGACTTGAAACCACAACCAACTATATTTAAACTGCGTGAAAATTCCTAATATTACTTCTACGGTACCTTGTGAAACCCCTTAAAATGTATTTTTCGTCGATTAAAGTTTACCAAGTAAAACAATACAACACTTACGACACCGTTGTGAATACCCCCATTGTTCCAGAGATAAGCAGGGTATATACTTGTACATATGTACATACATACATACGGATGTAACAACATGTAGATATGTGCTTACACATATTTATGTGCAAAAATTAGTGAACATATTTAATTATAATAAGTAAATATATATGTGTATTTGTATTTAGTTTTTTTTATAAAAATTATATTTGATGAAATTTAAAAAATTGTACGATTGTGAAACGATTAAGTAATTGCACATTGACATTTTTTTATTAATACATACAAACACTGCAGATGTACGTACAATATACGCAGATTATTAAACGGAGGTAACTTCAGCGCGAAAACCTTGCCTACCAACGTGCCACGCACATATGGTACTTACATACATACATATGCAGATGTACATATGTATATATGTATGCTCATATGAAAGGTTTTCTCAAATTAACTCTACATTTTTTTTAATAATAATTGTCCGCACTTAAATAATTTTCGGCTCAATTTTCTTATCAAATATTTATTCGAGTTGTACAAACATCTCACATTCATATTTTAAATAGGAAATATTTTGTTTTGCTGCCGCTTTTTGGTATTCTTTAATTATATTAATAATTATAAACTTTACAAAGAAAAGCGGAATCCTCAAAAATTTTATTATTAAAGTTTGTGTGCTTAAACAAAATCAGCATCTGCTTTATTTTATTTAAAAACCTGCGCATCAGTGCGGTTGGTGTATTTTATATTTTATGCACAATAAATAGTGCAAGCACGTCTAGTGGCTGTTAATGGCACATACATACTTATAAAAAGCGCGCTCGATATACTTCGACTTATTTACAGTCCGGTTCACTTGATTAGAGGCAATAATTTGTATGGAAGAAATTTAGCCCCCATTTCTTTCCATTACTACTGCGACATATTTGGATGGGGGTCGGAGGGTGAAGGGGCGTGGCACCGCCCACCACGCTCAATAGAAAGAGCAGGGTCCCACGATGAGAGTCCCTCCTAGAATCCCTATAGAACTCCCAGGAAAAGCTTAAAAATTAGGTTTTTTACGACCGTATTTGCATCTTGTACTCAAATATCGTTGAAGAGGAATGTGTAAAGCAATTGTTAACCCAGTAAGCATTTAACTAAGGGTTTATAGTTCATACTATTTATGAAAATGTTGTATTATCGTAAAATATATATAAGTGACGCTGGCAAAAAATTTTGGTTTTTTATAAAAATTGTATTTTATAACTTTTTTTTGTTTTTGTAACATGTATATGTTTAAACTTGTGTTTTAAAACAAAAAAGAGCCGCAGTATTTGTAAAACTAAGTACAGGGTGGGCCATATAGCGTTTGCTTTTTGAACCACCAATTTTTTTGAGAATAGTAACACAAATGACAAGTCAAATGTTACTTAAAGGTTTGACATTTACGAAATGGGACGCTATACGCTTGAACAAAATTGGGAAATATTGAAAACCTATTTCCAAAGTGGTGAGTCTTCTTCTTCTTCCACGGTTACAGTAAATGGCGAGCGTTACCGTGACATGCTCAACGAGTTTTTGTTTCCAAAAGTTGAAGAGGATGACATGGACGACATTTGGTTTCAACAGGACGGTGCAACTTGTCACACTGCCAAAGTTACACTCGAACTTTTGGCTACCGTTTTTGAATTCCGATATCAATTGGCCGCCTCGGAGCTGTGATTAGGTCCGTTGGACTATTTTTTGTGGGGAGCCGTTAAGGACAAATGCTATGCGAACCATCCAGAGACGATTGATGCTTTAAAACACGAAATCGAAGTTGCCATTCATGAAATTGGAGCCCAAACAATCGAAAATGTGCTTAAAAATTGGGTTGCGATCACCTACTGTAAAGCCAGTCATGACAGTCATTTGAACGATATTATTTTTCATTCATAAATGACAATGTTCAATCTTCAAAATAAAAAAAAGTTTGAAAAAATATTGATTAGTTTTTTTTTTTGTAGCCGATTTAAAAAACAAATCTTACATGGCCCCCGCCCCCCCCTATATATGTATATATATTTAAAATTAAAAAAGTGAATTTTTATAATTTTTTTATAACATGTATATATGTGCCGTTTTCTTGGAAATTAGTGTAAGTCCATTTCATATTATATGGAGATATTTAAGGGTTTGCATTTGAATAGTTTGAAAAATATTGGAATATGTTAAAGCACTGATTTTATGTTTTTTAATATATTAAATTGATTTAAATTTACCTATAATGTAATCATTTTTTAAGTATGATTAATACTTTTAATAACTTCAGAAGGACTTACGCCACTTTCAAAGTTAGCAAAAAGTAAAATGTGAGCCGTTTTCTTTGAAAGTGGTGTAGGTCCATTTTGACAAAAAATTAGTTAATAATAAAAACAATGCAAATTTTAACAGATTTTTTTGGAAAAAGTTTATGAATAAGAAGTTGATAGTAAACCATATTAATTTTTATCAATTATATTATTTTTGTCAAAATGGGCTTACACCACTTTCAAAGAAAACGGCTCATATGTACATATTCAAACAAAAAAACACGCAGCCGAAAATGTGGAATAAAAAATCGCGCGATTTGCCTACATTATCTGTTCATTAAAGCTGTGCAAATGGATCGTTTTTTAAGCATTCATAGTGTTTGATTGAAAACTTCTTAATTCTAATAAAATGGGAAAGCTGAAAGGTTTAACAGAACGCGAAAAAGGAGAAAATCGATAATCTTGACTTCAGGTGGGCTTTCAAATCGCCAAATTGCCAGATTGATCGATGTCCAAATGTTTTGGATCTTTACGTGAAATAAGATGCCTCCTATGGTTAGAACTACAAAGGCAGAACTGCGATGGATTTGACACCGAAGGAAATCCGCAGAATTCTCAAATCAGGCAGCAAAAATTAAAGAAACGGCAAATTCACCGTATGAAAGGCTATTCTAAAATCCCTTCAACCACATCTGAAGCATAAAATATTACAACAAAAACAAAAACCACCGTTCCCACGACAGAACGACTCAGATTTATATCCGGCCAAGGACTGTTACTTCAGCGGCATTCCCCGTATATATATGTGGGAATGCTAGATTAACAGCTGCAATACCACCTTTTAACAACATATCGTAAAGAACATCACCTCGATTTTGCAAGGGTCACACAGCTTGGTGTTCTGTTACCAAGAACGATCCCAGTGAATGGAAAAATTAGTATTTAGCAACAAAAATAGGTTCAATCTGGATGGGCCGGATGGATATATATTTTTAGGTGTTTGGCCGAGTTCCTCCTCCTATTTGTGGTGTGCGTCTTGATGTTGTTCCACAAATGGAGGGACCTACAGTTTCAAGCCGACTCCGAACGGCAGATATTTTTTATGAGGAGCTTTTCCATGGCAGAAATACACTCGGAGGCTTGCCATTGCCTGCCGAGGGGCGACCGCTATTAGAAAACACTTTTTTCTTAATTTTTGATCTTTCACCGAGATTCGAACCGACGTTCTCTCTCTGAATTCCGAATGGTAGTCACGCTCCAACCCATTCAGCCACGGCGGCCGCCGGATGGATACAATTACTATTTTATGACTTAAGAAAGGAGGAAAGGTACTTGGTACTTGAGTCGGCATCACAGCCGTGAAAGCGGTGTTATGGTATGGGGAGCAATATCGTACTGTGGCGCGTTCGAATTGAAAATTGTAGACTACAAAGTGATGGAAATCAGCTAATAAAGCTCTGTTGAAATCATCCTTTCTCGGGATTCGTTCAACTTTTGGACCTATTAATTGGATCTTTCAACGGGATAATGCACCTGAACACACTTCAAGTGTAGTCAAAACTTGGATTGCACCCCGAAATGTTGAAACTTTTGCTTCGCCATCGCATTTTCCAGATCTGAACATGAATAAAAATCTATGGTAATGAACTTGTTCGTAAGGTTTATATAAGAATGGGCAGTAAAAAGAATTTTCAAAAGTGGCGATTTTCGAGCCACTTAAAACTTGCACTTTGTTATACTAAAATTTAATGGTATCCGATTTAGTAATTTAAGTTTAACAAAGTTTAATTACGGTTGTGTGATTTTACTAATACTTGATTAATACGTACGCCTAAGTGAAAACATCATAATATGCAGTAGAGTGACTAGTGAAATCCTAAAGTGTAATGACAAGAGCGAATGTATGAAAATAATAGTTTTTACTGCAAGTCTAAATTGAGGCAATTAAAAAAAATTTGGTTTCATTTTTTTTTTAACTTGGGCACTCGCAGAATTTTGACAGAATGCCGTCGATACTCTACTCAAAGGTTTTACTGTATACAATCTAAGATTAAGTCCCGAAAACGTTGAAGATGTAGGAAACTGCCGAACTATAATAATGCATTATCAATAATTTGAAACCGAAAAATTAAAAATTATGTATCGAAAAATCGGTAATTTACACAGTACAATAATAATAGAATGATACAAATATCTTCGAAAGATGCTGCCTAATAAATAGGATGTGTGCGTGTTGATATTTTTGAATAGACTGACATACTTGGTTCTGGTTTGTTGGAACAGAACAAATTGCACATACTTGTAAATAACAAGACCGACTCCATTCTCTTTCCTATACTAGTGGGTATACATACAAAGCAAAGCACTTTATTTAATTAATTGATAAAATTGGATAATTTACGGCAAACGTAGAGAGACAGACTCTAAAAAAGTGCAAAGTTATAAAAAAAGATTGTTCACAAAAGCTGGAAGCAGCTTTGCTAAATAGTTGGAAAAATGTGAATTATTTTAATTATAATTAATTATATATTTAAGATTTTTTTACACCTTATTTTTCCGCTAGTAATTTGAAACAGATTGCCAGTAAATAGTAAATGGTAAATAATCTTCTTTTGTGCGTAGATTCTGGCAAAATAATAACATTCGTTTATATGCCTCGATCCCCCTCATAAGTTTGCTTTGCGAATGAGGTTCAGGCAGCTCTGAGTGGTCACGAACCACATTGTTAATGATTTTGCCTGTGAATTAAAGTCTTCGAGTATTCCACATATCGACAGATCTTCCTTGCAAGCATCTGATAGAGCGATGAACTCTGCCTCGATTGGAAATAAAAATATATGCAACGAAATTGCTTTCAGTATTGCTTCCTCCTAGCAACAGAAATACGTTTTTAGTTGATATAAACCAGATATCTACTGCACCAGAATGGATACACCTGCGATATATTAGGCAAACACCTTTTGATTAGAATTTCATTTTTTTCCTTCCGTTTGAACAGCCATCCAGACTAGATGTATACAAACAAGCGTCGTATTTACTTTGGGCAGAACCTGCCCCTGGTGTGCTGCTTGGTTCCAAATTCAATGGGCAAATGTATACTCGCTCGTTTGGTATCGTTGGCTACGTTATACGAGGGGTGCCTTTTATATTTCGGGATTAGAGAACAAAAACAAATTTTATTCATCGAAAATCACTTTATTGTTTTTCAAAATATTCTCCATGAAGATCTATACACTTTTGCATGCGTTTGAACCAATTGTCGAAGCACTTTTGCCACTCTGAATGAGGTACCTCCAAAACATGCATTCTGAATGCCGCAACCGCTTCTTCAGGGGTTGAAAAACGTTGACCTGTCAGTTTGTTTTTTACGTACGGGAATAAAAAGAAGTCATTCGGTGCCAAGTCAGGGTTATACGGCGGATGACCCATTAATTCGATGTTTTGGGTGCTCAAAAATGCAGTTGTTTGAGCCGATGTGTGAGAGCTCGCATTGTCCTGGTGAAGAGTGATCCGTCTTTGGCGATTGGTTTTCCTAATTTCTTGGAAGACAACTGGCAAACAAATGGTTGTGTACCACTCAGAATTTATTGGTCTGCGTTGTTCTAGTGGTACGGTTGCGACATGTCCAGTTTTTCCGAAAAAACAGGCGACCATTTGCTTGGAAGTGCTTCGTGCGCGAACAAATTTTGTTGGATTTGGCTCATCTTGAAACACCCATACAGTCGACTGCTGTTTACTTTCGGGCTCATACGCGTAAATCCATGATTCATCACCTGTCACGATGTCATAGACGTGTTTCGAAGCCCCGCGATCGTATTTTTTGAGCATTTCCTTCGACCAATCGACACGAGCCTTTTTTTGAGCGATTGACAAATTGTGTGGGATCCAACGCGAACAAATTTTTTTGACAGTCAAATGTTTATGCAATATTGAATGTATGCTGGTCCAATGCATAAGATTGTCTCAATCTCACGATAGGTCACATGACGATCTTGCAATATCAGTTCGCGCACAGCATCAATGGTTTTCGGAACAACAACTGATTTTGGACGACCTTCACGAAATTCGTCTTGGAGTCAACTACGACCACCATCATCGCCAAAAAATGAATTAAGTTCACCCATGCAATGTTGCTGAGTTAATCCACGTCGAAAGTTGTAAAAAATAATCGCACGAAAATGTTCACGATTTAATTCCATTTTTGGACCGGGATGAATCTTTTAAGTTACTGTAAACAACACAAATAGCGCTGGTATTTCAAAACGTTCTGAGTACGTAAAAGCAAAAAATGTCAAACTGTGCGATACAGCTGTCAGTTGCCAGATTGTAACACCAGGGTTGTCAAATCCCGAAATATAAAAGGCACCCCTCGTAGTTACCTGCTGAGCAATGCTGTTATATCGTCGGCACGTTGATCTTATTTATTTAATTTTAGTCAAAAACACAAAGCTTCTTGCTGACTATTGGCTTAGTGCTAATATAAACAATATTTTAATAGAATAACAAATAAAACGAGATAAAACTAAAATACTACTTGACTAAAAAAAATTCGACTCAATTAGCGAATTGAATGATGCAACAAAGAAAATAATCGATTTTTAATTATTGTAAAATCTAACGATATGGCATTCGAGATCTTATTAAATTCGCGCAGAGTCCGAGCAGTGGGCGCATTGGACTCGAAATTCGTTTTGATAAAAAGGGTAAGAACTTCGTAAAGCTCTCGTCGGAATAAGATAGTTAATGCGGTGCAAAAGAAACGCATAATCAATGTCCCCTTGCATTAAATTAAACACAAAAGAAAGCGATAGAATCTACCCTCTGCACTACGTTCACATGACAGTCGGTTCTGCGTAACCGGAACTACCCGGACTTACATCTGGGCAAAGACTGTCACTTCAGCAGCATTCCTCGTATATGCACGGGGAATGTTTATGCTGCTACAACAACAACAACATCGTTGGAGGGGCTTAGGGCGACCAGATCTCTTTCGCTATGACCAGCACGTAGCTTCGATTTGAGTCCCGTGGAAAACCTATTGGGTATCATGGTTCGCAGGATTTACGATCAAAAGCTCCAAATTACACTTTTCGTACGGTTATGGACCTCAAATTGAAAATTAAGAAAGTTTGTGCTGAAATTGTGCTTAGTATTTTCAAAACAAAAATGTAGACCCAATAAATTATTAAATTTATTACATTTGTTACCTTTCATTAGTACGCTTTAACGAATTTTTCTTCTATTATAAATGCTTTTAAACTTGGCTTTGAATCAAGGGTGTATGTAATTTTTTTTTTTTTTTTTGATTGTTTTTGAGTTTATGTTGTTTACTAATATTTTGAACTTTGAAATACATTAACTAAATGCACTTTTACGTTAGTATTTTTGTGTTTGTATTTTTCAATTTTATTTTATTAAATAAGAAGGGGAATGTCGTACAATAGAAGGCTTTAAGCAAGGAGAAAAATATTTCCAATCAATTTTTGTGTAGCAATTTAAGTAATTTAAATGGTATTACGTGCAAATTTGCTGTTTTCATAGTGCGGCTAACGAATGTTTATTTACAATTATGAAGATTATTACTGAAAAAGTGAATGTTGAAAACAAATAGAATTAGTAGTACTAGAGGAATATATATGTAATATAATGAGCAAGAAATATGTATATATACATATGTATGTTATTTTTATTGACTTTAATATTTCACAAATCTGATTTAGGTATTAAACTTTTTCAATTTTTAATTTTTCTTCTTAATTTTTTGGTGTTATGATTTCTATTTATTTTATTTTTTTTCTACTTTTCTTATTCTATTTAAAATTTTTTTTTTAACTTTCACTTATTTTTGTTTTTTTGTTTTTTTTCATATATTTCTTATTTTTTATTTTTTTTTTATATTCTTTTTTTATATTTATTTGTTTTTAAATTTTTGGTTACTTTTTTTATCCATTTTTTACATGTTATTTTTTATAAATTTAATTTTTTGTATAATACATATATTTTTTAATTTTATTTGCTTTTATTTTTTATAATAAATTTACGATATCTCAAAAATATTGTGTCAAAACTGCAAGTTGATCGGGGCAAAGTTGTCGATGCGGTCGTTGCTCCAGGTCTGATTGCAATACCTGAAAACCGTTTTTTTGGCTTGAAGAGCTACGAAAAATTTAAAAGTCGACAGAAACTACCCTACCAGGAGTACCTCGAAAAATGTTTCTTTGATTCAGATTGACTTATTTGTTTCGATGATTCTGTAGCGAGTTATGATGCACACCGCAAAAAAACTTTTTTTCTTCATTATCTCTCGCTCAATTTTCATTATTTTGCAATGAAAATATTTGCCTAAATTTTTTGCTCAAATGCTGCATTTTTATATGGAAATAGAGTGACTACCTATACATATATATATAATTGGCGCGTACACCCGTTTTAGGTGTTTGGCCGAGCTCCTCCTCCTATTAGTGGCGTTCGTCTTGATGTTGTTCCACAAATGGAACATGTGAAAAAAAAATCTTAAAAAAGATGAACTTTTTGTTCCAAAGCCTTGTTTTTATATTTTTTTCCTCCACTTTTCGATGTACATACGACTTGATGTTGCTCCACAATTGGAGGAACCTGAAGTTTTAAGCCGCCTCCGAACGGCAATGGTTTTTATGTGAAGCTTTTTTATGACAGAAATACCGCCTCTTTTAGTGCCCGTTTAGCTGTGGTGAATTTTTGAAACTGAGTTCAAGCCTGCAAAATAGGGCACAGTTAAATACGAAAGCAGAGTTTAACTTGCGTTGAGAAAGTGCTCCTGGGAGGTTTGCAATTGCTTGCTAAGTAGCGACCGTTATTTAAAACGCTTTTTCTATCATTTGATATTTCGTGCCCGCACATTTTTTTGTAAAAAAGCAATATGCGTAATGCATATAAACTACGGTGATGGCATCTGCCTTCAAATAGCAACGCTGCAGACATGAAAAGGAAAATCGAATTGGTGGTTAACTTTGCAACGAAAGTAAGAATGCGGATAAACAAACGTTGGCAAAATTAAAGCTCTCCGAATTAACATTGAATGTAACGAGCACTTTTTCATCTACGCTAAGTCGATGGAAAATGTAGATGGCTTTTGTTACTTAGGCTTCCATCCTTGACAAACGTGGCGGCTCTTCGGCAGAGGTTGTTAATCGGCTTGCAAAAGCTAGACAAGCTTTCGGTGCCCTAGACGCAGTGTGGAACTCACGCGTCATTTCTCACCGTTAGGGTTAAAAATATTCGGTTAAGTTTCGACCGTTCATTCATACATATCTGAAGCAACAAGAGCGTAAAAATACAATATAAAGAAATGTTATCTTTGTAATTTTAAGTTACTTTTAAGACTTTCCAAATAATTTTGAAGCCATTGCACTCCTATGAGCTTAACCCAACATAGTAGGAACATATATATACATATCATACCTTCTGCTCAAATATGAACGAGACTTTATCAATAAAACGGTCCGCGGATGACATATGGCAAAAATAAATTTTTTGTTGGATGGTAGGACTGTTATAAGCTTACATGGCAAATTTCAGCGTAATATGTATGTCACATAGTTTGTTTTCTGTGTTACTGTAAACAAGTCAAGCTCACGTGTGTTTTTCGAATTTAACGATGGAAATTCAAATTGAACAAAGAATTTGTTTGAACTTTTGTTATTCCAACAAAATTTCGGCTTCAGACGCCTTAAAAATGTTGCAGACAACGTATGGGGTACTCTGCTCTATCGCGTGCACGTGTTTTCCAGTGGTACAAATCGTTCAAAGAGGGCCGTACATCGGCTGAAAACTTGCCTCATGAACGTCGTCCAGCAACATCAGTAAACGACGAAAACATCGGAAAAGTAAAGGAAATTGTGCTTGAAAATCGCCGTGTGATCGAAAGAGAAATAGCTAGTGAGCTGAGCATATCAAATGGATCCGTTCATACTCTTATTCATGATGTCTTGGGCATGAGACGAGTGTCCGCACGTCTTGTTCCAAAATTGTTGAATTTTCTTCAAAAAGAACAACGCAAAACTGTCGCTAAGGAAATACTCGCCATGACTGATACGGACATCCGGCACATCATAACTGGGGACGAGACTTGGGTTTATGAGTATGACGTCGAAACAGCCCAACAATCATCGGAATGGCGCTCCCCGGAGGAGCCCAAACCCAAAAAACCACGCCAAAGTCGCTCAAAAATTAAGGTTATGCTCACTTTTTTTTTCAATTACGAAGGTGTGGCGCACTCGGAGTGCCTTCCGCAAGGCCGATCGGTTAACGCCGAATATTATTTAGACGTTTTAAGGCGTTTGCGTGAGAACATTCGTCTTAAAAGGAAGGAATTGTGGGACAACAAGTCATGGTTCCTGCATCACGATAATGCACCAGCTCACACATCACGTCTTGTTCGCGATTATTTGAACAAAAATAATGTTAATATCGTTCCGCAAGTACCGTATTCGCCTGATATGGCTCCATGTGACTTTTTCCTGTTTCCCAAGCTCAAGTTGCCGCTCCGTGGAAAACATTTTGAGACAATTGAATTCATAGAAGAGAATTCGAAGAAGGAACTGAAATCCATACCGAAATCGGCCTTCCAGAAATGCTATGATGATTGGAAAAAACGTTGGCATATGTGTATCGCCTCCAATGGTGATTACTTTGAAGGAGATAAAATAAAAATTGAACAATAATTAACCGTTTGTGTTTTATTAAATCGTTCATATTTGAGCAGAAGGTACATACATACATATAAACGGAAATGAAAAACGAAAATTATTTAATTGAAAGAAAATGCATACATACATACAAATGTACCTATAGAGCTTTTCAACAATAAAAAATAAACTTTAAACTGGGTTTAGTGCTTTTTCGGAAAGTGTGGTCCACGTCAAGGTTGGTATAAGAGCGCTGCATTATTTCACTTCTAACACTGCAGCACTACCCCACTTTCCCTAACATATTGCCAAAGAATATGATCAAACACATGGCGCTCTATAAATTTGTCAAAATAATTTTTGATTTGTGAAATAAATTTGAATGGTTCCTAAACGTTGCCAAATTTGAAACGCTGACTTGTCAATCTTAAAGAAAAAAGTTCCAGCATTCACACAATCAAATATAAAGATTAGTCGTGTTCGAACACACACAAATTTGTAATAGTTATTTTTAATTTTTGCAAGTAGGCGTTCGTTAACGCCATAAAATTATCCATCATTCAAAAATAGAGAGAGCAAAGTAACAGTTCGATGCAACAGAGACGCTCTTTTCGTGCTGGAGAAATTTTAGCCTGCAAAAGTTATTCATCACTAAGACATACATATATGTATGTACATACGTATGTATCTGAAAGCATAAAATGAAACTTTTTGTAAACAATCAATTTAATTTTTTGTGTAACAAGCTTTTTTGTGCACTTTTGCCTTTTGCGTCGGTTTGAAACTTGCGGTTTATAGTCTGATACCATAGAATTTAAAATTTAACAATAGAAAACGAGAATTTTTATAGTAAATATATTTTTTTATATACTGTTATTATTATTTATTTAATCTATTAATTAATCTTAATACTAACAATAAGGTTTCGACTCTTAACCTAATTATGGTAGCTACAGCTTCTTGAAGAAGGTTAATGTTGTTATGGGGGCCTCAAATATGCGTGAGAGGGTTGGAAGGTCAATTCTTCTGAGACGTGACGAATTGATGGTATGCAATAGCGACCGAGCCAATGGATTTGGGTGGTGTCTCATCCTTTGGTAGTAGTTTTGTTGGATTACAGCTATTCCTGCTGCCACTAGTGGAACATTTAGGTATCGATGGAAATTTTCTTGGTTACGCCGTGGTACGCTCCAGTAACCATTCTTAATATTTTAGATTGCCTTCGTTGTATAATTGCAATATTGCTGGCACTTGCACAGTTGTGACGCATACGTCTAGATTGGCATGATGATTGTATTGTACAGGAGGACTCTGGCTAAGCCCGGAACGGGAATTGATTAGCCAATGAAGATCTTTCGTTTTTAGCTTCATCTGTCTACTTTTGGCCTCAATGTGACTTTTCAATGCCAGGCGCCTGTCCATAGGAACACCAAGGTATACAACTTCTTTAGAGTGTAGAGTTTAGATGTAACTAAACTCCACGACAGTCGGTTCTATGTTACCGAAACGACCCGGGGAATGTTTATGCTGCTACAACAACAACAACAGTTTAGATGTACACTCGAGCAGTCGCTTCTATTTAGCGTAAAAGTCACATGCTTACACTTTTACTCATTCACTTTGATGCACCAGTCTGCCAAACACTTTTCTATGTGTTTCAGATGACTGTTGAGTTCACCCGACGCTCTTATTGGACACTCGGAGCGACAAAGGATTGCAGTGTCGTCAGCAAACGTGGATGTAAATATTTGGGTTTGTTGGTCAGCCGTGTATATTACATAAAAAAAGCGGGCCCAGTACACTGCCTTGTGGTACAACGGCTTTAATAACGTCTGCATAAGCTAGTTAGTATTTATATATCTTACCATAAACACCTGATTTGTAAGATTAGATTCTAATATTTTGTGTGAGCTTTATGGCAGTGTGCGTTGGATTTTGTAGACAAGTCCCTCGTGCCATATTCTGTCGAACGCTTGAGCTACATCAAGAAATATGGCTGAGCAATATTCCCGTCGATTGACTTGCTCAATTGTGCCGTGTTTCTCAGGAAAACCGAACTGATGAGCTAGAGCAATGTTGTTTAGCTGCAGATGCGGTATTAGTTTTCGTTTTAGCAACTTTTCAAATAGTTTGGAGAGAAATGGAAGTATATTTATTGTGTTGTTTTTTTAACAACCCGAAAATTGTTAAACCAACTCATATATCTTCTTTTAGCAGTTTTTGCAAGTGATGGATATTATTCCGTTCGTAACCTTTTTGGATTTTTCTGCTCTTTGGGAGAGAATTACCGCTTCTCCTCTATATTTGGATTTTGATCACACAATTATTGTAACTGTATCATTTTTGCTGCGGTGTGAGTTTTCAGTAGGTTTTTGTTTGTGTTTGCATTACATTGAAATACTTTTTCGCATTTTATGTTGAGAAGTTAAATAAAACAAATATATAAAATACGGTCAAATTTCTCCTCCTATTTGTGGGGTTTGCGTCTTACTGTTGTCCCTTCTTAAGGGAGACCCCTAACCTTTTTATACCTTTTCCGAGCGGCAGATGGTTTTATGAGGAGCTCTTGTTAACAAAAGCCTCTGCGTAATGAACTGTAGAGCATTGACTTATCCTGTGAAGGGTAAGTCAATTTGCCTTAGCGATGAAACTGCATTCAAAAAACTCCAAACGTTTTTCAATTTGAAAAATCGATTGATATTCTATAAATATAAAGAAACTATAGATATATGTATGTACATACATATATAACGAAAAATTTGTCCAACCCCTTCGACTTCATTATATTGAAGACCCAATATATAAAACATACAAAAGGTCTTCAAAACGTGGTCAGAATGAAGCAGGCAACTTTATGGTCTTATAATTTTGTTTATGTGTTGACACCTGTCACAATGGGTCCGTTGCGTCAATGCAATAGACTGAAGTCGTTCCCACGACCTTCGGTTCTACGTTTCCCATACATGTATGATGGATGCTCATGCTGATACAATAAGAACAACTAACCTCATGTGTTACACAAAAAAAGAAACAAAAAAAAGAAACAAATATTCTTGTCGAGAAAATAGAGATTTATTGGTTGAGAAATATATTCTAAACTTAAAAAGCGTTAGTAAAAATGGAAGACATTGAAATAATAATAATAATAATTAATATCCTTTTTGAAGTGGTTTTAATAGAATTAACGGTGATAGAACAGTCTGGAACAACTAGGCAGGGTTAGTTTAACGGGGCGGCAGCCCTTGGTCGGGAAAAACTCGAGTCATTCCGGGAACGTACAACCGGCTGCCATGGGAATGAGACCACAACTGCGAGATAGGAATGCGCATCGATTTTTCCAGAAAATTTTTGCTTCCTCATTTGGTTAAGCCTATCCTGTTACTATAGTCTTTCGACCACTGACGAAAACAAACCGCTGTCACATACCCTGTTACGTTAGAAAGTCACTGATTCCTTCAAAATCGTTGAGAACCGGTTAAATGTCTGATGTTGGTCACATTTTCTGTTTTCTCTCCACCGTGGTTTCAACTATACGGCATATATAGTTTGTGTTTAACAGGTACAAAAATAGAAAAATAAAATGGATCAAAGAGTTTACATCAAGCTTTGTGTAAAAAAGGAATTAAGTGCTTAACTTTAAATGCTAACATGGCTTTCGGTGTGTCTACTCTACAAGCTCTTCCAAAATGGACGAGAAGATGCCTAGCACGAATCTCGCTCCGGGCCCCCCAACATTTCAACAAAAGATGAAAACATTGAAGCAATGAAGAAAATTGTTTTGGAAAATTATCGAATCACTATTAGAGAGGTTGATGAGGATGTTGGCATATCAGTTGGTTCGTACCAGTTGTTGTTGTTGTTGATGTAACGGTAACTTAGCACTGACTATCGTGGGAACGCTTCAATTGTTCGTTGTTGTTGTGGTTAGTATTGTTATTGGTGTTGTTGCTGCAGTTGTTATTGTGGTAGTTAATATTGTTGTAGTTGTAGTTGTTGTAGCATAAATATTCGCCATATGTGTACGGAGAATGCTGCTAGAGTGAAAGTCCTTGGCCGACTGCCGAGGGAACGCACCAGTTGCTCGTCTTATCGAGAAAAATAAAAGGTCTCTTTACATTTTGCAAGCACCTGGCATAAGAGAAATCGGAATGGAGGTACCTAATTACTTTCTAGATGTTAGCAACCTGCTGACAAAAAATATCTACATACATATATGTACATATTCACAATAAAGAATATACAGTTGATGTTGTTATTTTGCTTAAAATATTTTATTTGGAATGTAACAAAAAACGAGAATATTTCATAACAATCTAAATTGTGCAATAACAAAAAAACAGAATTTAAATGGAATAATTTTGATCTGAGATCGCAGTCTTCTGATTATGCCACAGTGGAGAAAATGCATACGATCTCAAGCAATTGCATTAAGCAATTTCATTTCTTTTCCATACTTTGATCACAGTACGTATACAATAAAATATGTCTTTCTTGAAAGCATTTACAAAAAAAACTACGGTATATTTTATAAATTATCTGATCAAGCGTTGTCGTAAGAGCTGAATTGTTAAATTGGCGTAATTAAGAAGACTTATTGGTTTTAGTTAATTTTTTAATATCAACTACGCTAGATATTAACCAAACAATTTGTGTAGGTAGGTATGTACATATGTGTATAAGATGCTACTTACATACGCGCATACATATGCCGATACTTGTACTTATTGTTCTTCGTAAGCAACTGCATTGCTGTGTGATCAGCCAAGTAAAGGATGAGCGAGTGAAGTAAATATTCCATTATTTTACGAACCGAGAATGTATGTGCACATATACATATGTGCTTGTGCAAATATGTATGTATGAGCGTATTTATAAAATGTAGAATAAATTTCCTTTTTATGAAAGCGCGGTGTACCTACCAGCCATAAACAAATCTAAAATACTTATAAAGAAAAAAATTACAAAGGGAAAGATATCTCATATGAGATCACACACACTTGCAGACACTTCGTACATACACTGCACATATTTACATACCTACTAATGCAAATATTTTACGGAAAACACATATTCAGCTTTGGAGATCTTATTAATTTATTCAATAAATTGTTCATCCAGCATATATTTAAGCATTCCGACATACTTTTGTTGTAAATATGTGCACAGTTAAATATAATACATACATACATATATGTACTTATATATATTTTATATGATGTGAAGAAGAAATTATGTGTGTGTATGTATGTTTGTCGTAGGTACAAGCAAAAATGTACACTTGATAGTATAGGAATGATTTTTGAACTAGGAAATTTCATTATTTTCATACACCCAAATAAGGATGCAAGCCAAGAAAAGTTCACGCAGAGGGAAATTTTTGACAGATGTACCTGCGCTATTCACAGCTGCAGCGAGTTCTTTGCAAAGAGAATTTGCAAGCGACTTGCCGCGTCTTGTGAATCCTTTGCCAAAGTATTTATTATTTTCCATAAACCGAATAAGCAGTGCCGCTTACTTCTCGCTCTTCTGTGTGCCTCCAGAAATGGGTTGGCAATGAAACCGAAACGTGACTAGAAATCACAGCTGGTAGATAACTAAGGTAGCACTGATTACATTAAGAATAGAACCGCTTCTCAGTCGAAAAAACATTTCATTACTCTTAACGGTGGATAGGCATAAATTAGATTTGTAGGCGGATTGGACGCTCCGGATAGATAACAGTAGAAATAATAGAAAGGCGGGACAGAAATAATACGAAAGGTAAGACTGAAAACTTTGTTTTGAGGTCACTCTTCCGCAAATCTTTTGGATTCATTGATCTATCGTAATAGATCCGCAAGAGAAAGAGTATAAACTTTATTCATGCTCAGTACATCGCAGCCCAGCGCAGCTTAAGTCTGGTTCTAAAAAACGCCGTATAGCTACAGAGAAAATGCTTTGCCGTGTTCTCATTTTCAAGGCAGGATAGGCATATTGGGTCGCCAATAGTTCCCATGGTAGCCATATGCTGACCACAGGCGTTGTACCCTGTGATTATACCCACCAGTACTAAGTTTTAAAAGAACGGGCGCTAGTTTCCTGTTTGGTTCTTTCACAAAGCACTTGGCTACTCTGCAGGAGTGCAACTCAGTCCAATGTCTTCTATGGGTACACCTTATGCAGTTGTCAATCCATAGTTGAATCGATGCAGAATTGGCACCTAGAAAGGGTTCGAGGCCTAGTGGTATGCTTGCAGAGCCATCGTTAGCCAGTTTATCAGCCAACTCGTTCCCTGTCATGCCACAATGTCCAGGCACACAAATAAGAAAAACTTTGTTGTATTTTGCAACACTGTTTAGTGTAATTTGACTGTCCCTACAATTTCCAATACTACTACTCACGCTACTTTTTCTCAATTAGCCTGTATGCTGCATTTCCCTTAAGAATACCGTAGCCATCAGTCCTATAGCGTAGGAGTACTTAGTGTCTTCGTTTAAATATCATCCAGATCCGCTACTATAACTAGTTTTGGATTCGTCGGTGTAGAAAGTGTGCTGAAATCCCGTTAATAAGTTCTCTGGACTTAAACATTGATCTCTATCCGGGATCAAAACATCACACTTCTTACCGAAGCTAACGTAAGGCACCCAATTGTCCGCTGGAATCAAAAATAGTGTGCACCGTCGAATTTGAAGGTCTAGAAGTTGCAAGTTCGGATCGCATTAAGGGCGTCGCCAGGTGTCGTACTCATAGCACCTGTGATACCCGAACACACGCTTCTCTGTAGTCTGGTTAGGAGTTTTACTCTGGATTTAACCGTAACAGCCTTCCACCAGACTGCAGACTGCATGTGTAATAATGGGTCTAATCAGGGTGATGTACAACCAGTGTACTATGGCCGGTCTTAGACCCGATGTCTTGGCAAAAGTTCTCCTGCACTGCCAAAAGACTTTTGTGTCTTCTGTCTGCTAGTCTGCATTTCCTAGGTAAGCTTACTATCTAGGATTACCCCTAATTATTTTACCTCAGAAGACAGCTAGAGTTTTACTCCTTCAATGGGGATAGCCATACAAACGACACGAAAAGTGTTGGCAATACTTAAAATCTCAAAAACTTTCTTGGTTGCCTGATATTTTGAGACATCCGATTTGAAACATTTATTATATGTATATTTGGATATGTGCTGTGAAAAAATTATCTTTAGTATGAGCTGCTGTACATATCAGATATTTTTAGGCATATAAGTAAATCCATGTATCTTCGTACATATTCATATATCAGTGCAATTGAAGTACGAGTGCTGTGCAAATGCCGTGCTATAATAATTGTGCAATGCTCGTAAAAGTATATCACACGTCGGCAAGGTCTACAAATTGTCTTAATTGGCATAATTACACCACATAACACATAACACATTCTCAATTCTCAATTTGTTGTATTTCATTGGCTCAATGTGCTTATTTCAGATTAATTCATGGAGACAGTGAGGAATCTGTACGCTGCTCATATTGCTCCGTTTTGAATGAGAACGATTTACGTATATCTTTCGAAAATACCTGCACCGATTCTCTAGTAACAGCATTCGATGATGAGGCTTTATTAATATGCGACCAAGGAAACGAAATGGCAAGAATAAAGGTTTATTTTACGTTAATAATGCAGGGCCCATTCATTCCATTCGAGTTATTGTCTAATTTATTTATCTTCTGGATGTAATTCATATTCATGCATACATTTTAGTTTTTAATTTATCGATGCTTTAAACTAAAGTAAAATATTTTCACTATATATGAATGTAAGCTAGAGCCTAAGCCTTTAATTTATGTTTGCTGTAGTATGTATGCATATTTTTTTATTGTTTTATTACCACTTAAATGTTATATATTTATATTTTACAAATAGGTTCACTTTGATGACGTGTCGTTATACGGGACTCCGAAAGAGGAGCCAATGCCTTCCATCCCCGTTGTTTCGGAAAAAGTTTCTGCGAATTTCCTAAAAAGTCAATTGCAATCATGGTTTCAACCGACAGACAATCGGTTGGCTATGAAGTTATTCGGCAGCCGAAAAGCACTGGTCAAGGAAAGAATTCGTCAGAAAACTTCCGGTCACTGGGTAATTCATCCATGCAGCTCATTCAGGTTTGTAATTTCAAACAACGATTTTGGCGAGTTAAGGAATAAATATGTATTTTAATGTGTGTATTTTCTGTTGCAGATTTTATTGGGACCTTTGTATGCTTTTATTATTAGTAGCAAATCTTATAATCCTGCCAGTCGCAATATCATTCTTTAATGATGATCTGAGCACAAGATGGATTGCCTTCAACTGCCTAAGTGATACAATTTTTTTAATAGATATTGTAGTCAATTTTAGAACAGGTAAGTGGTATAATTATATTTTATTATTTTAAAAATAAAAATAAATACGATATTCTTTTGGTATTTTAAAATTTCGCGCTCTATTTATTATTAGTGGTGATATGAGTACAGTGAAAGCATAAAATCTAAATATAATACTTAGTATCGACTTTATATTAGTTTCGGGGAAAAACAAATCCATTATCTTTGCGTAAAACTTTCGCGCAAATAGTTCAAAACTGTTTAATGGTCGATATTTATGGGCGATACTACGACTTTTGCTAATATGCCGGTCAGTTTCGATTATTTCTGTGATTTTATCGACATTTTCGGCACTTTCTGCAACATCAAAAATGCCTGAACGGAGTCGACGAAACCAAAATTGCACTTAATTAACTGTTACATAATCGACACCATAAACACAATTCACAGTTTCAGCGGCCTGGCTTGAATTTTCGCCTTTATCAAAGAAAAACTGTAAAATGCACCGAATTTTCTCTTTGTTGACTTCCATTGTTAACACCCTGTAACTCACAACTGAATGGAAGAGACAAAAAACAAGAATTTTTTCTGTGTGAAATGTCACCTTAACAACGAGCATAAACTTCAAATTGTTTGATCGATACTTTACGAAAATAATGGATTTGTCTTTCTCTCAACTAATATTATTTACTTAAGTCGGAATAGCTACTTATGAAAGCGTTTCTGTAAAGATAGAAATTTATTTCGTTTTGCACAAACTTTTTTCAATTATTTACTTACTTACTTATACGGCCTGGTCACGGATCACAGCCCGTTACCGGATTAAGGCCGGGTCCAACAAATTTCGCCGGTCGTATTTGTTTTGCGATTTTGTTACAGCAAGCGATGATAGGGTTCCCTCGACTTGGTCCTTCCATCGGAGGCATGATCTTCCCCCTTTTTTCAATTAACTTACGATAATTACCAAAAGCAAACTATTTTGACTTTTTGAAGCTCATTAAACTCCCAGTGAGCAGTATCACACACTACACACTCGATGCTAGCTTCTTTAATAAACGAAATCAAATTTATTTTTAATTTATAGATATCGAATAATTTATATTTACTTCTTATTGGATTAAGTCTGACAAAAAGAAAAACTTGGTGCGTACGAGTATAAGGGTTTACCTCTGCGCACTCACTTATGTAGCTCCAAATCGATGGCACGAATCATGTGCAAGTAACTGCCATCGTAAGTGTGGCCAATCAATAGTCTGTTGATAAGTTTTATATCTTTAACATCAAACTTATTATAAAGGGTGTTTTTTTAGAGGTTAGGTTTTCAAGATGAAATAAAACGTATATAATTTAATGTTATGGCCAAGAATTTAGCTTTATTATAAAGATAAGGGTTTGCCATTATGTTTTAAAAATGATTTCGGGCAAGTGGCCGCCGCGGCTGGCTCGAATAAATTCCAGCCGAGAGGCCCAATTTTCGACCACTTTTTGCAGCAATTGGGGCCGTATGTCAGCAATAACACGCCAAGACGTCAATCATCTCGGGCTTATCTGCGTAGACAAGCGACTTCACATAGCCCCACAAGAAATAGTCCAGCGGTGTTATATCGCACGATCTTGGAGGCCACGCCACAGGTCCACGGCGCGAGATAATGCGCTCACCAAAAATTTCCTTCAATAAATCGATTGTTGCGTTGGCTGTATGGCATGTAGCGCCGTCTTGTTGGAACCAAAGGTCGTCCACATCAACATCGTCCAATTCAGGCACGAAAAAGTCATTAATCATGGCTCTATAGCGCTCTCCATTGACTGTAACATTATGGCCGGCTTCATTTTTAAAGAAATATGGACCAATGATTCCCTCTGCCCATAGAGCACACCAAACAGTGACTTTTTGAGGATGTAACGGCGTCTCAGCAATGGCTTGTGGATTATGTTCACTCCAAATGCGACAATTTTGCTTATTGACATACCCATTAAACCAAAAGTGAGCTTCATCGCTGAACAAAATTTTCTTGTGAATGCGTCGCGCGAACCGAACCATTATTTTCGTAATAAATTTGCACGATTTGCAAACGTTGTTCAGGTGTAAGTCTATTCATTATGAAATGGCAAACCAAACTGAGCATAAATCAAGTGACAGTGTCAAAAAGACCATCTACGAAAAAAGTAGTGCCAACTTGAAAACCTAACCTCTAAAAAAACACCCTTTATGTACAATTTTTGAACCAGGTCTTTGTTGGTAACTTTGTGCAAAAAGGTTAGGTCGATTACTTGCAGATGCCAGAAATTCATATTACCGTTCATTGAAAATATTACCGCGAATAATTCGCAAAGATTCTTCGGCAGTGCATTCAACTTCCATGACAGTGCCATTAACTGCTGCTTCTTTTGCAATTTGATCTGCCTTTTCATTAATTGCTGCACTAGAACGGCCCGGAGAACATTTGAGAATTTAGACTCTGAGAGCTTAGAGTGAAACAAAGCGATACATTGGTTGCTGGAACAATTCTTTTTTAAGAGCTTGGAAGCTTTTTGGCTGTCCGAGAAGATAACAACTCTATCCGCTTCCGCCTGATGAGCAACATTTAATGTCTTTAACAATGCCCATAACTCTCCAAAGCTGGATGATGTGCGACATTTTATTTGAAAAGCAAAACTTTCGTTTTTGTCAACCAAATTGGCCAAGACCGAAGCATCAGCAGGAAAAACATTAAAGCCATCAGATAAATACTCATTTAATTTTTGTGCAAAGGTAACTCTAATTTCTGCTGTTCTCATCTTGCTCTTAACTTCCGGGAGGGTGGGCGTAGCCACTCTTCAGCTTTCTACAGCCTCGAAAGGCTCAACAATGTTGGTGTCGCTGAAAACGTCTGGAAATTTTTAAAATAGACAGGTGTAACTTAGCGATTGTGTTATACATTTTAACATTGAATTGTTTTAGCTTTATGATTTCTTTGGCAGTGAGACACATTCCTCTCTCAGCTGTAGGGAGTTCGTGCGCAAGCATGGAGAACAGCGCGACCGGAGTTGACGGGGGCATACCCAAACTTCTCCGAAGAAAGGAGTTTTGAAAAGTTGCAATTTTTTAATCGTTGTTTTGCTTGCTGAGGTTATCGTGGTTCTACAATACTCTATTTGTGACCTAACAAAACTCCTATAAAATTTAAGGCTACTTGAGGGTGTAGGCCTGGTTTTGTTGTCAGCAATTTGAAAAGATTAGAATTGTGTTTTGATACCTCAATTACATCAGCAAAGTGATCACTTACTGCCAAAAGCGAGCTGATAGTTCTCCCCAAGAACCCTATATGTAGACTTGACCTGTGGAATAACACAGTTGTCGAAATTGTTGTTGGCCATAACTTGGTGCTGCGAGCTATGTGCATGATGCTACATTTTTCGATTTTAAACGCCAGATTAAGTGAACCAGCCACTGCGTTAAAGGCGTTTACTTTAATGTCGATTTTACTTTCCGCTACTATGAAGTGCTTGTGGAGCGACAAAAAGGCAAAGTTATCTGCAAACTGATGCAGGTACGTGTTTTCATCAGCGGTTGTGTGTGTGCAATAAGCAAATTAGGTGCTCACTAATCCGCGTGACAATCGTTTTACACACTACAATTTCAATCAGAACTAACTGCACCGGTAATCCCGATTAACGCCACCATCTGTCTAGGCTATTATTAGATACGACGTAGTCAATTTATTAGCGAAAATAATCTGCATTTAGTATGTTGAGAAATGCCTAGAATAGATCGTACATATCGTGTATGGAAATCATTAAAGAATAAAAATAATCGTATCAAAATTGGAAATCATACTCATTTATTCCCCATATAATATTTATATTCATTCACAGGTATAATGCAACAAGACAACGCAGAACAGGTTATACTGGACCCTAAGCTTATAGCAAAACATTATTTAAAAACATGGTTTTTTCTGGATTTAATTTCTTCGATCCCACTTGACTACATTTTTTTGATTTTCAATCAAGTAAAGGAAAATAATTTCTCTTTAATGGAAAGGAAGTTTTAACGACATATTCAATTTTACAGGATTTCTCCGACTCCTTTCAAATACTTCATGCGGGGCGTGCTCTACGTATTCTACGTCTGGCTAAGTTACTTTCTCTTGTTAGATTGTTGCGGCTTTCAAGACTTGTGCGCTATGTCTCGCAATGGGAGGAAGTATATGTAAGTACGCAATTTCAGTCAATCTCACAAGCATATCTATGTTTATATTTGTATTAGAGATTGTAAACTGTTAGACTTGCTAACGTTTTTACCACATATTGTTCTTAATCGAGATATATACCTATTTATTTTAGAGTTAATATTAGATTTCTAATAAATTATTGAAAAGATGGAATAGACATAAGTACTTTATGTGATGTTAAAAAACAGTCATACTTATGCCGATAGGTTTGTTAAGAATGCTAGTAACTTGCTTCATCTCATTGTGCCACGCCTCAACTTTAACACGGAGGCACTACAAATTTTATACTCATGAAAAAAAAACACAAAAGAATCCAAAACCAATAACAAAAAGACTTTACCTTATGCTAGAAGTAACACAACACTCCCCTTTGAAGGTATTTAAATATTTTTATATAAATTAACCGCTGACCTTTGATATTTCTCTTAACGTTAATTAAAAAATTACCATAATATTTGAAATGGTTCGGAAAAGTAAACTTCCCTACAAAAATTCGAATGACGGTTTTGTGTGAACTTGAAAAAAACACACACACGTTTAAGGTCAACCTTTCTTGCTTTAAATGTTAATTTCATTAAAAAGCCAAATGTACGTCCTTAGCAAGCCGCTTGCATGAGGACTTTGAGACAACAAAAATCTAATTAGGGCATACCAGTATTTTATCTTATCTTATCTTATTTCTAGTTATGTAGGTATTTATAATTGGCGTGCTTCATAGCCTTCGTTCACACGAAATTATGGTGCAGAGGTATAATTTATAACTCTTGCTAAGAATACACAAACACACACACTTTAGTGATTTGGTACTTTAATTAGTTGGTACAATTTGTAAACTCCACACAATTAAGCTACAGCTCATACTTTTTAATGTACTCTTAAGAATGCCGAATAATCGATCAGAAACAATCATTGTACTTGTGTCTCATGGTTTTTTGTTCGAGCACATTGATAATTTTATTGACTTTATTTTTAAAATATGCGAAATATGACATTCTGTATTTATATACCAACTTAAATTTACGGTTAATTTTCAAATCGTGATTATACATTAAATAAGAGTTATTACCGTTTCCAACCACGCCAATCACGGGCTTGGCTTCTATTGTTATATAAAAAACTCACAGCCACAAGCCAAAGAAGCTTGAAAAAATCATGCTAACAAACTTAGGAATCACACCAAATTTCTAATATTTTTTACTGATACTATTATAGAAGTTTTTTAAGTTTCATACTGCATTGATAATAGTAAAAAATATGTACATGAAAGTACAGGATGCGCCATCTGAATCTGGTCAATAGAAGTTTTGCGTAACTTTGACAATTTGGGCTCTAGAACACTGGGAACGAAGTAGAGGACGCATTTGCGAGAGAGGCTGCGATCTTGCCATTAATAGGACCCGAGCCCATCCTTGCTATGGGGACAATGGTGTGATCAAGGAGAAGCTGAGGAGTGAAGAGCTTAGGCTAAGGGAGGTTAGCTGGCACCAAACTATAGGGTTACGCGAAGCGAAATCCTTATTGGAAGGGTGCCACCAAAAGAGGTTTAAAACTCTCATAAGGATAAACTCAATCGCAGAGGCCAGTGCAGGCTGCATAGTCATCTGCGCGTGATCAACCATGCTATATATACTGATTTTTAAATTGAAAAAAAGCGATCAGTTTTGTTAACTCAACTTGAAAAATCGTGAACGTACTGCATCCAAAGGCGACACAATTCATCATTTGGCCTCAAATTGGTTCGACCACTGATCTGCAGCAGATCGCTTACAACTTGCTGGATCACATGTACGTCGTTCCAATGAAATCATTGAAGGTATACAAACTTTTTGCATCGGAAGTTCGCGGAACGGAAAGTTGGAGATATTGGCCATCAAGAGCCGAAATAGTAGCGCTACCTGTAGTGGGTTGATTAAAGTGGTGATTCATCCAAAATCTAACTAGCGCTTCCGCACTATTTTGTTGCTACATTCTCGCTACCAACTTGCTTAACAGTTATTTACAGCGTGACTATATCCAGTCTGTGCAGTTTAGGAACCTTATTAGGCTGTTGACGTCTAAGGCAGACAGTTGTTCGATACTTTCGAACAGTAGTTCACCAAGGGCTGACATTCTCTCCTTCCATAAGGCAGGGCCTTCATAGAGGAAAATTGGAAAATCGTTTCCTCAGAGAACTGTGAGAGTGTGTGTTGTTAAAGATGTCCCTTTTGGCTGCTTGTTCCCTGGCAGATCAGATATGACTATCTTGACTGACCAGTCGTTTCATATTTGTCAATGTTGACGTTTGTTTGTGGTTGTAGGTGGGCCAGAACGTTTTGCTAATTTTTTCATGTGTAGTTGGACGCTACAGTAGGTGGAGACTACAATCCGCGATTCGGAGGTATTTCGAGGAAATTGTATTCTTGATTGTATCCAGGGGTGTAAATACTGCCTCTTGTGCCTGCCAGTTCAGCTGATTTTTTTTACCTGCAATGTTCCGATGTCCTGAGACTCAGATTAGTGTAACGTTATGGTTTTCACTCAAGGTGGTAAGACGATACCTACTTTGTTCCGCCAGTTTAGAGGTTGTTGTAGCCGAATCCAGTGCTTGGATTGCCACTTGGCTATCCGAAAGAATTAGTAGCCTAGTAGAAAGATTAGTAACCTACGAGCTTCCCCAACTGCCTGTTCTTCCGCCTGAAAAACACTGCAGGAATTTGGAAGTCGCACAGATATTTCAATTCTAAGTATATAAGAATATATACCTGCTTCAACACCGAAATCCATTTAAGAGCCATCTGTATGGACTGTAGAAATTGTTTAGTGAGAATCCTATACTCCATTCTTCCTGAGATGGAAAGAGAGAGGGCAAAATTCCTATTGAATGTTACCATCAGGACGATGTAATCAGTCCTCTCCGCGGTGTACTGAGTTTGTCGCAATAATAGACTGGTAGGTAAACTGTTACTGGGTAGGCTTCATAAAAAAAAACAGTTTTTTTAATCTATCCAACATTGCCAAAGTGGTTTAATAATTGCAGACGGAGAAAATGGTGCACCCTATATTTTTTATTGTACTAGTTGCTCAACAAAACGGCCAAGGTTGAATTTTTTGAAATTTTTTTATGTTATAATTATTGAGTCCCACATGAGCATTAGGTTTATACCCGCGCGCACTTGTGCAAAAGGGTATTATATGTAATATTTTTCTATTTTGATTTTTTCATTCCCATATTACTTACTTATAATTTTAATCACTTTCATTTTGCAAATCAGAAGTTTGCTTCAAATTTGCATTATTCATTAAGTTTTGCCTAAAATCGGGATCTTAGTGAAGGTCTCGCCGTTGACTTGAACAATTTATATGCGCTAAAAGATAATATTTAAAATGTTTAATTTGGTTTGTAAAGACCCCACATAAATATAATATTATAATTCACATGTATTCATATCCATACATAACTATACATATGTATGCCTATCTTTTAATGAGTCTGTACCGTTTTTGATGCAAGTATATGTTCTGCGGCGGCTGCCGTAGCTAAATGGGTTGGTGCGTGACTACCATTCGTAATTCAGAGAGCGAACGTCGGTTCGAATCTCGGTGAAAGATCAACAAATTAAGAAAAGTTTTTTCTAATAGCGGTCGCTCCTCGGCAGGCAATGGAAAACTTCCGAGTGTATTTCTGCCATGAAAAAGCTCCTCATATAAAATATCTGCCGTTCGGAGTCGGCTTAAAACTGTAGGTCCCTCCATTCGTGAAACAAAATCAAGACGCACGCCACAAATAAGAGTAGGGGCTCGGCTAAACACCCCGAAAGGGTGTACGCGCCAATTATATGTATATATATTATATAATATATATGTCCTGCGAAATTTTCCGACCCATCAAATTCCATATCTCTGGGTAGACTGAATTTTTTGAAGAATTCTTAGGATCTGTGTTCTTCTTGTGAGCTGCTTTAGCAAGTTAGATACCTTGTTGTTGTTGTGACAGCAAAAACATTCCCCATACATGTACGGGGAGTGCTGCTGGAGTGACAGTCCTTGGCCGAATATATAGTAAATCCGGGTCGAGCCGGGAACGTAGAACCGACTGTCGGAAGGGAACGTTAGATACCTCGACACTTCCTGTAGTATGATTTTAAAGGAGCATTTGCAATGTCAGAGTAAGATTTGATCTTGTTTTCCCTCGTTCTATTTTAAATAAGTTGCGTCTCGAATTGAAATTGCTGAAGCTCAGTCGAATAATAAAGCTTTATAATATACTCGTATGTAATAATAACCGAGCAAAACATGGTACAGTATTGGCATTGGAGCGGTATTTTAGTTTTATTAAGGGATTATATACAGTTAGAAGGCCGAAAAAGCGAATTTTCCAGAATTTTTTCTGAGAAAACTTTTAATTTATTAATGTAAAAATGTTTACACATATTATGTTATCTTTTAACTGTATTTTAAGACTTAGTATTAGTAAAAATATTTATTTCGAAAGGAGTTACAGCTGATCTCCGGAAGCTCCTCTCAAAACAGGCGTTTTCCGGTGACCACTATATCTCTGAACTGAATCCTCTGAAATTAAAATAACAAAAACAGATTTCGTGAAAGTAATGTTAAATCTAGTAATTAATCATAGGAAAAAGCAAAGTAAGTTTTTTTGACAAAATGGCGGTTTCTCAACAAACAAAAAATCGATTTTTGACCAAAATTTCGGCCTTAAATTATTTATAAAAAATATTTATCTGTAAGAAAAAATCTTCGATCCGTTACTAAAAAAATATATTTAAGAAGCTCGTGTTAAAATTTGAGACTAATCGGTTTAGTCGTTTTCGAGTAGATGTTGGTCACCGGCTTTGAAAACACCGTTTTGAGAAAAACGCGTTTAAAGTTTGAAAAGCATTTTACATAGCACTCTGAAACGCCTCCTCAAATTTGCGTGTAACTTCGAAAATATTCACCGGAACGCTATTAAATTTTCTGTGTGTATTTTTTAATATATTTACATTAAGAAAAAAATCAATTTTTTGAAAATTCTAACTGTATATAACCCATTAATATAAAAAGGTATGCCAAAGTTACTACAACATTTCAATGAAAGCTCTCTGAACTCCAAGCTGACATTGTAAATGCTCCTTAATAGAGATGCTATAGTGCTCGTTATCGTCAAATCCTTAACATGGAGATCCAAAATTAGTGAGTGATAGTTTCATAAAATATAATTTATTTCTATCATGGCACAAAACAAAGAATCACCTTATAAAGTAATTGAACAATTCTAGTTATTTAATTGCATAGTATTTTTATTTTTACTAACTTCTTCACGCAAAATGTCACTTGAGTGAGAAAATTTCAAGTCCTTATATTAGAATATTTCTATTTTACATCTACGTCTACATATAGAGATAAATAGAGACCGAAATATTTACAACATTTTTATCCCAGCAAGCTTTACAAGAAATTTCTATTTCTGTTTTCTATCAAAATAGTTTAACCATTATTCGTTTTGCGCTACAACTCCAATTAGAATAATCATTGAGAAACGGAATAGGTATTTAAAACTTTCGAATTAGCTCGAATTATATATTTGGAAAATCTCTGTTACAAACACAGCTTCTATTTACAGTCATTCACACCTTATTTGATACAGATACGATTTTATTGAGTGTACAGTTTTTTGTACTTTATGTTAAGAAATGAAATGAAACAAAATAAATAAAATATCTGCACACTCTTTTTTCCATTTCCGCAAAATATTATGAAATATAGAACACTTAACAAAAAAATCGTTCAAATCTTTATCGAATAAGGTGTGAGTGACTGACTGTATGTACACTTCTGCACATAGCCACTTTATCTTTCTACAATATTCGCAATATTTGTCTATGCTAAATTTTTTCGTTAATTTTTCATAAAAATATAGCTCATTCTATAACAAAAAGCTTATAAATAAAAGTTGCGAACTTTGTAAAAATAAAAAAAAATTATAAAAATTTCAAAATATTGTCACCATATTCAAGGCTCTAATCAGAATCTCTCTAGATTAAAGTGTAAATTTCAAGTCGCTCAGAAATTGCGTGCATTTTTCACAATTTTTTTTTTCATTTGTATACGATGTTGAACATTTACTTCCATATATGTAAAAGACTGCCGAAATTTAGCACGAAAAAACTTAGGAATATTGTACAGGGATAAACTTAGCAGACTGTGGCGATCTCGCATCCTGTCACTAAGTACAAAACTTAAAATCTTAAATACCAGCGTAAAATCGGTCCTCCTATATGGTTTTGAGATCTGGCTTGTGTCTGACCACATAAGTGGATATCTTCGAACGTTTGTTAATAAATGCCTCAGAATTATATGCCCTATCTTTTGGCCGAGAAGAGTCTCCAATGTGGGCATTCTTCTGCTTACTAAAAGCTGCCCATTTAAATCCGCAATAAAAAGACGAAAATGAAATTGGATTGAACATACTCTCCGTAGACAGAACTAACTGTAAACTAGACAGCTGTTCCACGGCAGGCAATGGCAAGCCTCGAAGTGTATTTCTGCCATGAAAAAGGTCCTCATAAAAACCATTTGCCGTTCGGATTCGGCTGAAAACTGTAGATCCCTCCATTTATGGAACAACATCAAGACGCACACCAGAAATAGAAGTAGGAACTCGGCCAAACCCCTAACAAAAGTTTTTTTTTCCTTGTTCACTCCTCTTGGGAGCATAGGGCCTCGACAAGACTCAGTCTTGCGTTGGTTTCGTTAATCTATTTTGATTTCTGACAGGGTAGGTGATTAGCCTGTCCTAAGTAGTGGGAATGCCCACTTGTCGGTGCTTAGGAACAACGCCTTCTTACTGCTTAGAGCGCCATCTGTGTTTCACATTTTTCTGGCAGAAGGATCGCAGAGATGGTTGAGGATTTCGCTAAATTTGGTGTGTCTGCGCTATTACCGCGGTTGCCCGCTGCCTCTTGCTGCCGCCACTTATACAATGTGTAACTGTGTGTTGTTCTTGCTTGTTTTAGCAGGAACAATTCAAATAATGCGCTGACTATTGTGCGGGAGTAAGGATGGAAAGGATAAGTTTTTGGAGTGGAGCAATGACTTTTTTTTGTTAGAAACAGGGAAAGTAGGTCAATTTTGAATAGTGCGAGGACCGTGCTGTACGTGGGATCCGAACCCACAACCTCTGGGATGGCAGGCTAGTGCACTTAACTACGCTAGACTACCGAGGCCGCCCAGAAGTTTACGCGCCATTTATTTGTTTATTTTTTTTTTTTATATGTTTAAACATTTTATGGTTATACTATGGTGAAATTGCCTCACTGATATTCTCTAGGCTGAAAATTTTATACTACTCACTAAGCCATTTTCTTGCTTTAAAGTTTAAAAATATTATAACGGTTTTATCATCATCTATTTATCAAGCTTACAGAAAAGCTTTATTATTTTAGAATAAGTGGTTTTTTAAATTAATTTTAATGTCAATTTAATACTTTTCTTCGTTTAAGTCCACCAAAATGTTTCATGTTTTCGACCAAGCATATACATACATATATATTTTATTCAAATAGGTTGCTTCAAATATATTTAGATCTTCAGGTTTTTACGCATATGATTCATAAAATAATATAAAACGTATGGAAAATTATAATTTCTTTAGTACCTTTAATGAATTTACAATAACATTATATAATATAACCTTAACGAGGCGTGGCAGTACCGATTTTCTTGCTTAATCATAACTCAAATATGTACTTTAAAACCAATACATACACATGTGATAAAAAAAACAATTATTTATTCTATAATACTATGTTCTTTCTTATTCTGTATACACTTTCAATTAATTTCGATATTCTCATGAAAACTGATTTATCTGCTTATACATAAAGAAACAAATATTTCCTACAAATGGTCTAACGCATTTTTGGCGTACACAGTCTACGGATTCGTGTACAGAGACACATTTGTATGAAAAATTTTAAGAGGGTTCTAGATCTTACGCTGCCTTTAAAAACCCATCTTTGTATTTTTCACTCGAAAAATAATGCGTGCGAGAGTTTGGCAGCTGCTAAATGCGTTGCCTTCTTAGGTGACTGAAAACAAGCGAAGCGACCTGCATACATACATTTATTCCCGCCTCATGCGTAAGAGGAAATGAAATTACGAGGGATCTTAAAGCTTTTTTTTTGCATTTAGACATACTTTTCATGTAACGCGTACAAATAACATAAATATAATTTGAGAAGCTTCACTGGCTAGTTATTTAATATTAAACACAACACAAAAACCGATTCTTACTCTCAATTAGAATTCCGCTTTCAAAACACTTTAAAACGCTGCGATACGCACAAAATTGCCAATACCAAATAACAAATGACAAATTACAAATACCAAATACGAAATTCGAAATACCTACAAAATATATTTTATTGCACACACACACATATATGCCAATATGATTAATATTTAAATACTCTATGTAATTTGATAATCGAGAAATATGTACCAAGAAAATTAGCTTATCGGGGATTATGTGTATGTATGGTTCTAGATTCTGCAGAATCTGCAAAAAAAAAGTGCTGATCGAAGAGGGAGAATGCATAGAAAAGACAAAGATGGCTTGACTAAAAGCAACCTCATTTTGAAGGTAACCCAACCAACAATTTTCAACATTTTTTAAATGCAACCCTTAATTGATTGATTAATTCTTTATAATTGATTAATTGATTGCTATTATAGTTAAATATTATTGAATCACTAACGCGGAATGATTTACCCTATATTTCAGTTTTAAATAGTACCGAAATTTGTATTTTATTAGTTACCATGATTGCTTCCTTTTGAGTTAATAATATTTCTAAGTCTGCCTTTGCCTTTTAGATTGACGAAAATACTTATGAATATTTTGATGCATAAAAATTCAATCTGCTTCTTTACTTGTAACGCACTTACACACACACACGGTACTTATTATAAGTATGTATATTATGTGCGGCGTGGCGTGGCGTTGCAACACAACATTTATCCCTCTTAAAGTCGGTGGCCAAAACAGGAAGAACTTAAATGGAATATACAGCATATCAAAATGATTATTCATTAAAAAAAACATATTTACGCGTATATTCATTTACCGACTGCATACGTAATTGTCTACATAAGTATATGCATATGTATGTATGTATGTATGTATGTGTATCCTTCCAATTCCAAGAACCAAACTTTGGTTGCACTGCTATCGACTACAGGGAATTTGTTGTTGCGCTCGTCACCAAGAACTTGTACTAAATGCTTTTGCTTCGTTTAAACCACACGTTGTAATTCCAATTAGCGCTTGAACAAAAAACCAAGAAAGCAAATTGTGTAATTTAAAGAAAGCAATTGATTTGTTGTCAAACTCAAATTTCATTGTATACACCATGCGTATACACATGTACACATATCAGCATACATACATAAGTACATATATACTCGTACATGCATACATGCATACATACATACATATGTACATATGCATTCAACCTGCAAGCTGTTCTGCATTCTTTCGTTGACATTTGTATGTACAAAGGACTTTCAATTTGTTACGCTTCTGTTGAATTTAGTTAAATCCTGTTTAATCCAGTTCGATATCATTCCATTCAAATCAAATTAGCTACATATCTACATACAGTGAACCAAAAATAAGCTGCGGCACTTGCTTGTTCTGACTTCCATCCTTTATAACTTGAGGCCGGTTCAATCAATTTTCAGAAGGCAAAAGCCAATATAAAGCATTCAATTTAGTCTTTTATTATAAAAAACGAATATAATGTAATTTTTAAGTTATTTGATAGTTTTCCAGTAAACAAAATAATACCTTAATTTTACAACTCAAACATAAGTGGAGACGAATTGTAGCGGATGCAATGGTTCACGACGAACTGTGATGCCACGATGATGATGATGAACATAAAGTGGGACAGTAATGAAAATATGGAAATAAAGGAAAATCGATGAGCTTATATTTTGTGCAGTATCCCTTTGCACTAATTACTGCTTGTAGACGTCGTTGCGTGGAGTCTACTGGAGTTTTGGTGACATTTCTCGGAAAATTTTCCCATATCTCTTCAACTGGCTGACTTTAGGTAATTTTTCCACTACTCTGCCGTGTGCGCAATTCTCTTTCAATATGGGCCCAGACGTGCTCAATGGGATTGAGATCTGGACTCTGAGAAGGATGGGGCAATACTTCTTTGTAAAGCAACCGTTCCCTCACAATCAGCGCAGTATAATTTGGGCCGTTATCGTGAATGAAGGTGAACGTTTTATTTGTTTTTATTTATTTCATATACAAACAAGACGCTTACGGGCAGATAGATACAAGAAGAACCCTGACAAGAGTCTTATAAGTGAGTTTAGAGTAAGAAATATTAAAGTCTAAGGAAGAAGAATAAGCATTAAGTCAGCGTCCTCCTAAGAGGAGTATTCATTCCATAAACAGTATGGAATTTGGCAATACCCACAAAAAACCATTTATTACAAAGGAAAATGCGTGAGGGAGCATTAAATTGATTTTTATTGGGCAGATACGGACAATCTATTGAGCCCGCACAAATATCAAAGACAAACATAAACAGTATGGAATTTGGCAATACCCACAAAAAACCATTTATTACAAAGGAAAATGCGTGAGGGAGCATTAAATTGATTTTTATTGGGCAGATACGGACAATCTATTGAGCCCGCACAAATATCAAAGACAAAACGCATCGGCAAAAGAACACGCCTAGACTCTAAGGACATTAGATTTCGTAATAAACAGCGAGAGCGATAGGACGGATTGGGATCAATGAATTTTATCGAGCGCACAAAAGCTCTCTGAACAGATTCTAATCTATTAATATAAACCAAAACCTAGACCGAATTAAGTTCGTATACAAAAGTTTGAGAGTATGGGATCAGAAAAAGAAGAACTAGTTGAACGAATAAATCCTAACATTGCGAACGATTTAAAAAGAATATAGTTTATGTGGGTAGAAAAGTTGTTCTTGGAGATAAAATAAACACCCAGGTCTTTTAAATCACTAATTGCCTTTAGCGGCGAGTAAGCCGAGAGTTGTAGTAAGCTATTGGAACACTATTAAAAACTTTCGCGTACGAAGTATAATGGCATTTATTAATGTTAAGGAACAAACGATTACGCACGCACACACCAACTATATAAGTTATTCAACTCACACTGGAGAATGGATGAATCTGCTGGGCATTTAATTTCATAAGAGATTTTCAGATCATCCGCGTATAGAAAAAAATTACGCATAGAAAAATAGAAGGAAATATAGTTAATAAAGAGGATAAATGGTAACGGACCTAGGACACTACCTCGAGGGACACAAGACCAAGCAACAAAATAATATCGCCATACATTATCAAGTCGAACGATACCGTAACTATTATTTAGAAAACAAAAAATTACTTAAGAAATTGAGAGTGGGGCCAAAACTCCCAAGTTTAACTATTAATATTGGGTGAGATACCCTATCAAGAGCCGTAGAAAAGTCTGTAAAGATTGCATCCACTTGGAAACCCCAAACAATCCTCCATAAAGACTGCTAAATTTGTTAACGTAGATCTGCCCGGAACAAACCCATATTGATTGGGACATAACAAACGGTTTAACGGCAAAGTATGTTTTGTCTTTGACTATATACTCAAATAATTTAGAAACTGTAGATAGCTTGGAAGTAACTGTAATTTTTCGACAGTTTATGGAATATGCTCCTTCAATGCCCTATTTCTATATTATTTATTTTAGTCATAGTGCCTTCCATAAAACACAACGTTCCCACTCCATTTGGGGCGTCACTGCTCCCCAACCAAATCATTACAAGCCCGCCATCATGTGTCACAGTACCCCTTGCCTTCTCTAGACAAAACTGCGACCATCCGACCCAAATAAGTTGCATTTCGACTCGTCGGTAAAAATAACGTTGATCCAAAAGTCAATCGGCTTGCTGACGTATTCTTTAGGATAGTTCAACCTTTTAGTCACGTAAAAATGTGTGAAAATAATACAAAACTAAGAATCAATTTACTTTTGCTCGATATGACCACCTTTTGCCTTGGCTATGGAATTGAGACGGTCCAGAAACGAATCGCAAGCAGCCCAAATGTGACTTGCAGGTATTTTGGCCCACTCGCGGAGAATAGCTTTTTTCAGCGCCTTGAAACTTGTGAATAATCTATCGGATTCGCGTCTGGTGAATTTGAGAGTCATTGTGTGGACGTTATGAAGTTCGAAACGTTGTGAGCAGGTGCCATGGTCTGCCACCGATATGTTTGTCTGCCCACGGCTTCAAAGCAACCTCCAAAATACTTGCCAGATAATATTTCGCATTTACCTTAACGCCAGGCTCGAACGATTGGAGAGCGCCCATCTGCGGTTACAGCGGCCCAAACCATTACCTGTTGCGAGTGCTGCCTCCTGGTGGCCAATCGATGACTCAAATTCTCGAATGAACGGTCGGTCAAATAAATCCTATCTTTTGATGAGCACTTCCATGACGTTTCGCGATGCTACCAGTATCATTGTAACGAGTAATGGTACGAAAAACAAAAACTTTACTTACTTTAAGGTGCTCGAGCTCACGAACAATCGCTGGTTGTGATTTTCCAGCCAAATATAATGCAATCACACTATTACGTTTGAAGCCCATTACTGATTTTCTTTTTTCGCGTTTACTCTCGGCAAAATGCTTCCGCGCGCCATATTCTGAACTGTCATTTATCCAACAGACAGCTGATGCCCTTACATCAGCTACGCGAGCGGTCTGAAGTTGGTTACACTTCGAGTGCCGGACCCTGTACACACTAAATTCGTTACTGTTCAGGAAATGTCTGTTATTTTGTGAGTGTACGTCTACAATTGACAAATTTTTAAGTGATTTAGCAATGTTAATTACAGAAATTTTCGGGTTCTCGGTTATTAAACGCATAATCCTTCTCTTGGTCACATTTGAGTTAATTTTGGAAACTCTTCCAGTACCACTTTTTCTAAGAAAGGAATGGTTTTGATTCTATTTTTTCAATATCTTAAATACTGTTAACTTAGGTTTTTTCAAAACCTCCGCGTTTTGACGCCCATTCTTCCCTTCGAAATGGTATTTCATGATATGATAGGCTACTAGATTTGGCCAATAGCTACGATGAAAAACAAAATTGTGAGGGGAGCTTCGGCTGCCACGTAACGGGGCTAATTCGTCAGCCGAATTCTGCACGATCATTCGGCAACGAAGTGGCATGGTGTTAATTTTTTCGTATTTCACTAACACATTCTTAGTACAAACCGATTCATTACCTAGACTACGTTAGCCCATCCGCTGATTCTGTCAAATTCGCTGAGAGCCGGTTAACGGTCTGCTATTGGCCACACCATTGAAAATCTGTTCAGGATGCTTTTAAATCACTCGATGTTTGCTTATTCATCTTCACTCTTAAAAACTTGCAGCGTCAAAGGCAAAATGTGAGAAATAAAACTAACTTAGCAGTTGCGCTATGGAAAAAAATAACGGAATACGCATAGTTTACTTAAATGTGTTAAAACATTAGGGTGTCCCACTTTTTGTTTGACTTGGAAAAATTATGCTATAAACGGATTTATTATTATTTGTTTATTTGCCTTTGAATGGATACATTCTTGCAGACTATGTTAAGCTAATGTACAATAGTTTAGTAATTACTAAAAAAAAAAAGATTTAAGATGGTTGACTAAGATGCGCCCATACGTCCATGTAAAATCAGCACCAGAAAAATTGAAAAACAAATTTAAATCTGCACATGCCGGTTAATATTAAAACAAAAATTGTGCATAATGAATAGTCAAAAATGCAATATATTCAACGCAAATGATTTCCTAAAAATCTATGAATAATTTCTTTATTTATGCACATTTTAATTTTTTGATTATTAGTGTCCCAGTTTCTTTTTTTTGGTTCACTGTACAAACATCAATTCAATAACTTCAAAAGGAATCCGCGCTATTGGGTTGTACGAATACAACGAAAAAAGCGTAAGCAATTACGATTATTCACATGCATATTTATTTACTCCTGCCTACATAGCTACATAAATACTATTAAATCGTACATTACTATTCTTTTGTTCAACTAAATTTTGCTTTCGCGCATCAAAAACATGCTCTTGTTGATTTTTGCTAATGTTCAAACAATTTGCTCAAAGTGTAAGTTTTCTAAATAAATATTGTACGATATGTATGATCGTATTAATATTACGTAACACCCGTTTTAAATATTGTATTGTATTGTATTGTATGATATTGTAATGTATGGAACTTATTGTGATGCGATGCGCAGTGATGCACCTCAAGCTTTCTACGTGCAGCCTATTTTAACTGTCATTGTACATATGTACATATATGTATAAGTATTTGTACATGCATACATGAATATTCAAATTTATACTACCAATAGCGGCTACTTCTGGCCGAGTTCGACAACATTACAATTCGATAACTCGGCATACTTTCCTAATCTTGATGCACTAGTTTTTCTCTCTTTCCGGGTAACGCGACGCATCAGCTGAAATTCACTAATATTTACGTATTTATTAAGAAATTTTCAAGCTATAAACTAAATTTGTAAATACTAATTCAAAGATCTCGCTGCAGTTTCAGGTCACAAACAAGTACATAGATGAAATGTATATCAACCCAAAACAGCTGATGCAATGTCGAGATGCTTTGCAGCTTTATAAGCCTTATCAGCTGGCTAACCCAGAATAGGTTTATTTGGTAATCGTAAAATGTATAATGTAAACGAAATGCTCGGAAAGTATGCCCGAATAACGACGAATTGTAACTTTATCGAGCTCGAAAGACCCTTAGTCTTAGAATTTTTATCTTTAAAGAGCAGCTTTGATAGTGTCTAAAATACATATTTATATAAATTTTTTTACCTACAAACTAATAATTCTTTACAAAAATATCAATATATGTGCATATATCATATGTGCATATGTGTATGTATATGTACATGTATGAGGTAGGTAGGTAGCTTACTTGCAAGGCTGATTTCCCGTATAATGTAAATATGAGTATGTATTGGGTGTGCAGATAGAAAATCGTAGCAAGCAAGCGATACTGCGCTAATCAGATTGAAGGCGTTACGTGGTAAGTTCCTGAATGAATATCTAAGCAGCAGTCTTTTGTTTACACAGCTCGTATTTGGAAAACTTTACCAGTGGAGGTCAGGCGGGAATTTTAGCTACCACTTTTTGTTCAAAACTTTTAGAAAAATTCTGGGTACTTAGTTGTATAGCCCATTCAATAGTAAAGGGTGATTTTTTAAGAGCTATAGAAAAGTTTTTCGAAAAAACACACGTAAAATTCAGAAAAATTCATGAAATGTTTATTTAAATCGATAGTACAGTCCATATCATTTAATGTTTGAAGATTATTTCATGCAAATGTCCGCTTAGTTCAATTTTGGCATACTCTTTCCAATGTTTCGGCCGGTATCTCACATATAAATATGTTATCTTCCAAGCAGCCCCACAAAAAATAATCTAAAGGCGTTTTATCGCACGATCTTGGTGGCCAATTGACAGGTCCCGAACGTGAAATAAAATGTTCACCGAACTCGTCGCTCAACAAGCCCATTGTTACGCGTGCTGTGTGACATGTGGCACCGTCTTGCTGAAACCGCATGTCATGCAAGTCAAACTCTTGCATTTTGGGCAAAAAAAAAGTTGGATATCATTTCACGGTAGCGCTCACCATTCACAGTTACGTTACGATTCGCAGCATCTTTGAAGAAGTACGGTCCAATGATACCTCCAGTCCATAAGCCGCACCAAACTGTAACCTTTTCTGGATACATTGGTAGCTCTTGCAAATCTTCTGGCTGATCTTCACTCCAAAATCGACAATTCTGCTTATTTACGTACCCATTGATCCAAAAATGAGCTTCGTCGCTGAACACAATTTTTCGATAAAAAAGTGGATCTTCGGCCAACTTTTCAAGAGCCCAGCTTCTTCTGTCGGCTTCAGCAGCTGAATTTTGAATGGCTTCACACCTAAATCCTTTCGCAAAATTTTCCACGTTGTTGAGTAACAGAGGCCCAATTGTTGCGAACGGCGACGAATCGATAATTGATGGTCATCATTAATACTGGCCGATACAGCTGCGATATTTTCTTCAGTTCGCACTCTACGTAAGCGTGTTGGTGGTTTGATGTCCAATAATGTAAATTTGGTTCTAAATTTAGTCACAATAGCTCGAATAGCCGCTTCAGTGGGTCGATTAAACTGACCATAAAATGGAACAAGCGCGCGATAAACTTTCTTAACAGAACACGCATTTTTATAATAAAATTCAGTGATTCGCAAGAGTTTGTAAAACGATTCATGGTTAAATTATAGACCAAACTGAAGATGTTTGACAGTGAAACAAAACACGAAACGTGCGTTAGCTGTTTAAAAACTCACCCGTTAGTATAACAAATTGTGTGTTTCAAATCGTTCAAAATTCTCGTTGGCTTTTGACGATGTTCTTTTTTTTGCTGATATGTTGAGCGTTTTCTTAGATATAAGGCATCATATGCGAAAAAAACTTGTCAAAATTTAAAGAGATTCTTGCGCGAATTCTAACTGACACTTTATTGTACTAAAATTGAATGGACCATAAAACTGCATGCCTTGATTAAAAAGTTGAAAATTTTTTTGAATTTATTAAATTTATGACAATTTTGTTCAAAGTTTTAAGCTTTGAGTTACATAGTTTTTCTTGTAGAATCTACTAGACTTTTATAAAAATATAAAAAAAGATATTGAATATCAGAAAAATAGGTGAAATTGGGTAATGTAGCGCGACAAACTATTTTTTTGAACACAAGTGTAAAATTAAATGTTTATTGGTTTGTTTGTGCCTACTTATTCCGAAAGTCTCGATTATACGACTTCGCTGAAATTAAGTCAACTTACTTGTATTACTTGACTATGGGGGAAGGTTAAGTAAGGTTTTTGTGAGAGTCGATTAGAATCGACTACTCACTTAGACTATGTAGGACCGTTGTGGTACCCCAGTGTAACACGAGAACCTCAGTGTGTATTCACCATGGAATCATTTAGATGCTCTTATGAAGCGTAGTATAGGTTTTATCCCAACACCGAATAGCTCCGTAAGAGAGTCAAAAGAGTATTTTCCCAACAACCTTGCTCTACTCCTAGCTAAGGCTGGACAATTACAGAGAAAGTGTTCTACGGTTTCTTCTTCTTCCTCGTCTCTAAAATTTCTGCAGTATTCATAAGAAAATACTTTTAGCCTAGAAGAGTGCTTACCATCACCTTTCACAGAAGCCGCAGAAGTACTTTTTTGTCTCCATGGCCGATTGGAGAATATTTTTTTATCCTTAATTTGCAAGTTGCCATAGGAACTCCAGTGTTGCCACTGTTTTCAAGCAGTGGAAGATTAGTGCCCTTTTTGGCTACCTCATCGGCCTTGCAATGTCCTTCAATATCTCTATGTCGCGGAACCCATATAAGGCTGATCTTGAAGACGGTGCTAATATCATTTAGAACTGCCTGGCTTTCTTGAGCAACCTTTGATCTTAGTATAACTGCCTCCATTGATTTGATGGCCTCCTGACTATCCGAAAAGATATTTGTCATAGTTTTTGTTATGGTGTGTGTGTGAAGGTACACAGTAACATCCTTTATGGCGAAGACGCTACCTGGTAGACGCTACAGTAGTTCGGAAGTCGGAAAGATAATTATATTCCTAGTTCCTTTGAAACAACTCCATAACCTTCTCTGTTATCTAGCTTGGATCCAATCGTGCAAAAATTTATTTCACCTCTTCTTCAATATCTTTGAGTTTGCCACTCTCTTCTTGGCGGGATGTTTGATTGAAGAGCCTGCCGAAAGTGGGTTTAGGGAAAGAGTAGTCGACTTCTTGATTATAACTACTCATAGTAAGAAGTATAGAAGCGTGGCCGAATCGCCGGGTCTTCCATAGGGCCATTCTATTAAGTCTAGGCGCTGAAGCAGCGGACACGTGTTTTCCTGCCAGGTTTAGAGTAGGTTCCGATAGGTCGCGCTATAGATGTACTCATGGTGGTGATTAATTAATTTTCCACACATAATTGTTGAGAGCCGTATTTTGAATAAAAATAGGAAACTTGAAAGATTCTAAATTTGTGCATGTTTTATTTAAAAATAACAACTAGGCGCATCTTTTTAATGAACATTTATTAATAGGTATAGAAATCTGACGAAGCTTTAACTGGATCTTGCTATCGGCCCCACTTAAAAAATAGAATTGAGGGAAATGGAAATGTAATACTAAAAAGATTTTTCATGTCCCATGAAACTCGATAACATAAGCACGTTTTAAAATAACGAAAGAAATGTTTTGGCTAGGATGGAAAATATTTCCAAGACTGACTGTGTAATCATTTGTACGCAATAAAGCATCAATATTTGGGGGAAAAACAGCGGTTTTCTATTTGAGCACCCAGTACATACAAAATAATATACTTTCCCGCATGGTATAGGAGGTAGGAATCTTTATAGCTTCACAAAATTTTGAAATCGCACAAACAAAATTTTCATTTCCAACGAACCCCTTTAAAATGTAGCAAACAAATTTTATTTCTTCTTTAAATTCGGCAGAATCTTACTACTACAGATAGCTAAAAAAATTAAGAGAAGTCGCAAGAAATTGTAAAGCAATTTAATTTTTACTTAATTAATTACTTTGCAAAAATGTTGCGAACATTTTTCTTTTGCGCACAGAAACAAAAAAGAATTTAAACAATAAACTTTATTTTTAATTAACAGTGGACAAAAATAATTATAAGGCTTTTCGCATTTTGTAAATTGAAACTTCGCTCAAAAATAAAAACTACTAAACTTCTTACATTTTGCAGATGTTATTTTACTAAAGTTCTTTTAGACGAACAAGACTTGAAAATCGAACTATGTAACTAAATTTGTCTGAATTTGTATTGTAGCAGTATTGGTAAACTCTGCAGAGGCGAACCTTGCCCGGATTTTCGTTCACTTACATAAAACCGAATTGTATATAAATAGTTGCAAGATAATTATAATTTTATCCATGTAAAGGTTGTTTGTGACTCCGAAACCGCGTAGTAAATTTATCTGCGTCTGCAAGCAAGGCACTTCGAATGAAAATACAAAGCCGTCGAGGTAAATCCGGAGTATACCCAAAACTAATAATAAAACCATATAACATGCGCAATATATTTAATGTTTTTTCGGATTGACAGTATAGATCGTTAGAAGCTAGGACAACAATGAGTCCAGTGCAGGACAGCTGCGACACTACTTGTAGAATCGCTTCGTGTCGGAAATAGCCCTAAAGCGATAATTGAGTTGTATGATTAGAAAAAGACACACGTTTACGGTAATGTTAAGCCTTGTCGGGGAAATCCACACCTGTTCACAAGACAAGAAAGACTGAGGCTTGGATCCACCTCATCGCCCGATTTGTGGTCACCTTCAAGCTCCTTGATCAAAATGACAAGATGAGTCGACTTATCCATATCGAACCGTAGCCATCCGTCCGTGCCCATGATAACTCGGGCAAAAATGCATATATTACGATGAAACTTGGTGGAGTATTTTTCAAATTTGTCTATTAATCTACTCCGGGTAATGCAGAGGAGATATCTAGATTGCGTTCCTCGCTCCAAATTAGTAAGGGCAAGGTAAACATACCCATGCCCTTTGCAAGATGAAAACAGTTAAACACCTTCGCTATTGGTAGACAAACGTGGCCCAAATGGAACAACTTAAGTACGGAGGACTGAAAAATCTTAGTAGGTGAAGCAGTCAGGTAAAGAAGAGGAAGAGACAGTCGAGCACCTTCTATGCGAGTGCATGGATCTGTGTAGAAGACGGTTCAGACTACTCAGTCTCGCTTTTCTGGACAACATTGCGGATGTTGCAAGACTCAAACTAGCTGGTATAGTCAGCTTTTTAAAAGCCACGCAATAGTTTAAAGTAGATCAAGTAGAGTAAGCATAGAATAGTTCCGGTGGTATCACAAGGGGCCTCTAACTGGCCTGGGTGCATCGAAGGACAGCCAGTTCACCCAACATAACTTGCTTTATCCAATGTATGGTTGGTACTTAACATGGTGCGAAATCAGTCGCCACTCTCCCATATAACGGTAACTTTCGAGAAATAAAAGCAGAATTAGCTAAAATTTTAGGTAAATGATAAACCGAGGAAAAAGATTACGACGCAAATAAAGTTTTGGACCACTTGTGGGCTCATATACGCACCCTATCATCGGGAATGTTTAAATAAAATAAAACAGAGTTAAGTTTCAGGAAAATTTATTGTATCTCCTTCAAAGTATGACCCGTCGAAGGCAACACACATATGCCAACGTTCAACCCAATCCTCCATACACCACTGGTAGGCCGTCGAAGGGATGGCCCTCAGTTCCTTCGTCGCATTCTCTTTGATCTCCTTTATCGACTGAAATCTCCTTCCACAAAGTGGTAATTTCAACTTAGGGAAACAAAAAGAAATCGCACGGGGCCATATCAGGTGAATACGATGCTTGCACGATGGTATTTACATGATGTTTGGTCAAATAATCCAGCACAATTTGGACTCAGTGCGATGGCACGTTATCATCATGCAAAATCCAAGAATTGTTTGCCCACATTTCCGGCCGTTTGCGATGTACAGCATCTCTCAAAGTCTTCAAAATGGATAAATAATATTCTTTATTGACTGTTTGGCCCGATGGAAGCTACTCATGATGCACTACGCCTTCGGTTCGTTTAGGTTAAGCATTCCGGTACTTTCTGATGATAGGGTATCTCGATAACGACTCAATGAAACTCGCCCAAACTTGGTGCACATATTGCTCCCCACCTCTTAAATAAAGGGTCTTTCAAAAGACGCGGCTTGATGTTGTTACGGCTCATTAAAGTTTGATGTAGAAAATTACATCATTTAAATGTCCACCATGAGCACGTCTACAGATAAAAGTCAGTCATGAATGCCTAATTGTCGGGAATGTTGAGATGTCGATGTTGAAGGTTGTTCAGCAGCACTTGGCGCTACGCAGCAATACTCTCAACAGAACGTCCAGGTTTTGGTCGGGCACTCCTTTTTCTATCCTCGACAGAACCAATTTCTTGAAACTTGGTTCTTGAGCCTTGGAATCGTAGACACATTCGGACGATTATATCCACCAAAAAAATCACGAATTTTGCGATTTGTTGTTTTTAAAGTTCGACCATTTTCATAATAAGTTTCAATAATTTTAACAATTTTATGTTGAAGATGACATAAAAAAGATGCCGTCTAGGAACTATTCACTACTGACAGACGTCACTTATGAAAGACCCTTTCTTATTGAGATTGGATAAAACCACACCCACGTTTTATATGTTAACATCAAATTTGTGTCCGTCCGTTCGATGTTACAAGCTATAACTCTCATTGTCTATGAATTTGTTTGATTCAAAAAATTAAAAGCCAGTTTAAAATAAATTTTACTAAAATGTGCGCTAACCGAATTTAGTCCTTGGTCAGATATAAATCCGGGTCGTTCTGGTTACATAGAACCGACTGTCGTGGGAACGGGCTGAGTTTAGTCCGCATTTAGTCTTCTTCCTTATTTGTTTTCAATTTTAAAATGTGCACACCTATTAGCTTAATATGTGTTTAAATTGAATTATTTTTGGTTATTTTTAGTTTTACGTTTAAAGTCAATATTCCGGAATTACCTCGACGGCGCTGTATAAAAAACTCAATCAAACTTTGCGCCAACATTCAGTATTGTAAATTGACTAAATTAACATAAAACTTTACCATCTTCTTGCAAATGAAGTGAATATGAAAATCCAAGAACTTGAAAAATGCGTGTGCTTTCCTTGCCATAAACCAGATGGTCATACCTATGTATTTCAGTTTAGGATACTTCTCCCCTTGCTTGCCTAACCCAATTGCAGAAATTTAAACTTAATTTCGCGGCTGCTACTTGTACAACCTCAATAGCTCTATTTTGTCATAGCAAAAAGTAGGCTAATGTAAAAAGGGCTACAATTTTATACGAATTGAAGTACCCACGAAAACCTTCTTTGGTTACTATTAACAAAATAAATTAGATTTTTAGATTTCCGAAGTTGTGAAGCAAACAAAAATGGAATTGTTTTAAGAAGATTAGTAATTACGAAACTGGAAATTTCACTTTTTAATTGTTGTATTAGCGCTTTTTTTTACCCGCTAACGTGTATTTAAAGTCTACTAAGGCTTAGGACGTTGACATTCATGAAATCGCATTAAATTAGAATTTTTCACTATTTTAGCAATATTTAGTCGAATGTAGAATTAGAAACTTGTCAATACGCCCGCAGTTCTAATACACTTGTAAATATAGTACAAATAAATATATTAATACGATTACATTTAATAAGAGCTGCATCATTTATTTGGGCTTAAGTTGTTGAGCCCGTACCATGCCATGGGACGTTATACATACACGGTATTTTTTTTTTTTTTTTAATTCGATTTTCCAGTACTAAATTGATTAATAAATTTCGATTGAACATAAAAGAAATGAGTAGGCGATGCTAAACATACAGTGAAGAACTTAAGTCTACATACAGCAGCATATTTTCTTACTTCCCAGAAGGTATACAATAATTGAAAAAACTGTTGATGTAGTTTTTTTTCGAAATTCATATTTATTCATCAATCTACAAAAATTAAATTATTTGACTTGCTTTATGACAAAAAAATTAGCAAAATAACAAAAAAGCGGTATGAAAAAAGTCTGCATGCAGTCCAATTAGCTCAATAAGCAAATTTATAATTTTAAGACTAGCTTTTTTGAATACTTTCAGTATTTAGTATTATCAATCATTACCTGAAGGCGTCGCGGCATTGATCCAACTAGTTGGGTACGCATTTCCTGCGTTATTCGGTTCGATGCCTCCATCAACTCCTTTAACGAATTGCGTCTGTTACTATATTTCGTCGATTTTTTCTCTCCAAAAGTGTTATCATTATATTATATTACTTATAAAATATTTTAAGTGCATTTGGTTGTATAGGAGTTTAATATACGAGGAATTCAGTATGCTAAGGGTCATTGTCTTGCAAGCATACTACTGATCATCTTTTCAACGCCAGATGCAGCTATAGCTCCCCGAACCATGCCGTGCTTGGCAGTCGGTATAAAATGTTTCATTTCCATAACCGCATTTCTTCTCCTCCATATTTTAGTCCACCCATCACTTCCAAATACATATATATACGTGAAGAGCTCCAGCTTCCCCATGAGACACGCGTAACACTGGCACAATTACGTTCTGGATACTGTAGGAGGAGGAATTGACCCCGACATACCAAACATATGTCCCGCATGTGAAGGTACCCCCCACGACACTAACCACCTTTTCACATATTTTAAAACCTACTCATCTAACACCCCGTCGAAACAGCGTGTTCTCCTTGCCTACCCTTAGATGAGCCAGACGAATACGACCGGTGATATACCCTACACTGACGGGGCTTCTATTACTGTTAAAACAACAACAACAACATATATACATATAATATAATATATTGAACTTCGATTCGTCAGTAAATAAAACTTTACACCAGAAATGTATTCCCTTGCCAAAAAGTGGCCGTGCAAACTTAAGCCGATGGCGACGTTTTTTTCTGAAACCAGACGCTTTTACGCAGTGTCGTATTTAAATATCCGCTATTATTTAGATTTCTCTTAATAATTCTTGGATGAACACTTTTTCCGGATGCCTCAACGCTATGTTGGACCGATTTCGGAGCACTATTTCTCGGATTTTGGTCGATTTCCCTTAAAAGGAAGCTTACACCTCTTCTGGGCAACTTTCTTGGGCGGTCGGTTCGCTTTTTATTTTCATAAGAATAAACACATGTACTCGTATGTGTGTATGTCATAGCAACGACGATCATTGTATAGATCCATAAGTAAAAATACTCCCAGCTGGCCGCCAAAAAATGCCCACAGCTGAGAGCAGTTGATTCCAAAACGATCTTTTATGTAAATGGTTGTAACGTATCAAAAAGTCAAAAACAAAAATGACGTAAAAATTCAGATATTTTTCAATAAAAAGCATTATTATAGCTAAGGCGGCCGCCGTAGCTGAATGGGTTGGTGCGGGACTACCATTCGGAGTTCAGAGAGAACGTAGGTTCTAGTCTCGGTGAAAGACCAAAATTAAGAAATAGTTTTTTCTAATAGCGGTCGGCCCTCGGACCTCCGAGTGTATTTTTACCATGAAAAAGCTCCTCATATAAAATATTTGCCGTTCGGTGTCTGCTTGAAACTGTAGGTCCTTCCACTTGTGGAACAAAATCAAGACACACACCACAAATAGGAGAAGGAGCTCGGCCAAACATCCAAAAAATGGTGTAGCCGCCAATTATATATATATAGCTAAGAAATATATTAAAAATATGTATGTGATATTGTAAATTTTCCTAGTCAAAGATGTTATTTTGCATTTTTTTCGATCATTTTTAATATTACAATAAAAATTCTAATTTGGCCACCAAGCACTCCCCACACCATTTCTTGACTGCCTGTCAAACTCACACCAAGTTTGCCTGTCAAAAAATAGGAAGAAGAAGAGTGTTCTTACTTGTATTTTTGTACAATGAATAACGGTACCTTAAAGCTACTTGTTTAATGTTTGCTTTGCTTGAGTGAACCAAAGCAGATGGATGTACTCGTATGTAGACTTTTTTCATACCACTTTTTTGTTATTTTGCTAATTTTTTTGTTATAAAGCAAGTTTAATTTTTGTAAATTTATGTATAAATATGAATTATGGATAAATATGAATTATGAAAAAAAAACTACATCAACAGTTTTTTCAATTATTGTATACCTTCAGGGAAATAAGAAAATATGCTGCTGTATTTAGACTTAAATACAGGGTGGGCCAAATAAGACCCAGTAATGTTAAACACAAATAACTTTTGCAATAATCCTTTATTTTGTTTAATTGTTTTTATACATTGAATATATTTTAAGGAAATTATGTATGAAATATTACATCAGACAAATGTCCACCATTCTTCTCGATACAAAGATTGGCTCTTTTTAACGCGTTTTCCATTACACCACAAAATGTTTCTGGTTGAAGGCTCAGTATTTCGTCTCGAATATTTTGCTTCAGCTGTCTAATAGTCTCTGGTTTATTAAGATACACTTTGTCTTTTAAATATCCCCATAAAAAGAAGTCGACCGCAGCCAAATCAGGCGAACGAGGTGGCCAACGGAAATCTGAATTTTTGGAAAATCAGACGTTCGCCAAAAATTTCATGCAGCAGGTCTTTGTTGGTAGTCTTACGATAGCAGTGCTTGCACAATTTTACTTTTGTATGGGTACATTTTAAGATCCAACTTTAAAATTCTACGCAATGTCGTTCTGGAAATGCCCAATAGGCTGGAACGACGGCGAGTTGAGACAGATGGATCATCTGCAACACTCTGCCGCACAGTTTCCACGTTGTCTTCAGTGCGAATATTTCGATGGGCACCTCGTCCAGGACTGTCGGCCACTGAACCCAGTTCCTCAAAACGACCGACCAAACTCCTAATCATAAAGGCTGTGGGAGCTGATCTGGAATTAAAATGTTGCCTATATTTACGCTGCGTTAAAATAATTGAACGTTGACAAGAATAGAAAAACTTGATAATTTTAACGCGTTGTGTTGTGCTGTAGGGTTCCATAATAAATTTCCAACAATTCAATTATAACCTACAAAAAGAGAAAAATAAATAGGTCAAAAAAATAAAAAAGTTATTTGTGCTTAACATAAGTAGGTCTCATTTGGCCCACCCTGTACTTCACTGTATGGATGTGCAGCATCCTTCCGGTTCAAAACTTTCATGTTATACTCTAAACTGCAACTTGTGAACACTTGAAACCAAATGTTCAAGCACTCGCATATCACGGGAATTACTTCATATTACAGTCAGTTTGTCTTTGTTTCAAGAAATATTTTAGCAGTTATACGTATTGAAATATGATCTCCATAATAATTGCATATAAATTCCAGTTTTGCGCTACAAATGTACGCTCGTTTTGGTAATTTTTAAGATTTTTTTTTTGTGTAAAAGTTAGCTTGTAAATGCTTAAATTAAATGTTTTTTTTTTGGCTATCAAATAGTGGCAATTATTATGAGTGAATACAAATGCGCTTTCTAGTCCCGAGAAGAGCAAACTTCTTGTACGTGAAATATTTGTGCTATTATACTATATATGTATATGTGATCAATGTAATCTAATCAAACTGTTTATAAAGCTAGGTGCTCGTTGTTTAATTTCAGCAACCTATTTATTAAGTAGATATGTATGTATATGACGAAATTGTTTGTGATGGTACTACTGATGTTCTGCTCAAAGTTTAAATTTCCAGAATCCTACGAATTTTTTAAATAACTCATAAAACATTCATACATATATATATACATATATACGCGTATGTATGTACATATATGCATATGCCTTAAAATACCACATGATGGAAAAATTGTTAATATTTGAGCTTGACATTTTTAGATTGTTTTTTTTTTTTGTTCTTTTGTTTCGTTCAGTTGTATTACTGTGTTCAATTCTTGTATTTTCACATTTTACACTCGTAATTGTTGCTGTAATGAAATGCGTGTACGTTTACAAATAGTTTTGCATTGATGAATATCTTTTCAGTTCCTTAATATGGCATCCGTCTTTATGAGAATCTTCAATCTGATATGTATGATGCTTCTTATTGGCCACTGGAGTGGCTGTTTGCAGTTTTTAGTGCCAATGCTACAAGGTTTTCCATCAAACTCATGGGTATCCATTAACGAATTACAGGTGATCGGCAATTAGAAATTAAGTCGCTTTTCTTACGCATTTAATATGCTTTTGTGATTTCCAGGAGTCATATTGGCTGGAACAGTATTCATGGGCTTTATTTAAGGCGATGTCTCATATGCTTTGCATAGGTTATGGCAGGTTGGTTTCGCTTTCGGAAAATTCAACTTACGCACACTTAACCATTCATTACTTGCAGATTCCCACCGCAGTCATTGACGGATATGTGGCTGACGATGCTTTCGATGATATCAGGTGCAACTTGTTACGCACTATTCTTAGGTCATGCGACCAATTTGATCCAAAGTTTGGATTCGAGCAGACGGCAATATCGTGAAAAAGTGAAACAGGTGGAGGAATACATGGCCTATCGAAAGCTTCCACGCGACATGCGCCAAAGGATTACCGAATATTTCGAGCATCGGTATCAAGGAAAATTTTTCGACGAAGAATGTATACTTGGTGAACTAAGTGAAAAACTGCGAGAGGATGTAATCAATTACAACTGTAGGTGAGTAATGAAGAAACGGGTGTTTTCCCTACGGTTCAACTTATAATACATCCATCTTAATCTGGTCAATGGATTACTGAATAACTTTGGTCATATTCAATAGGTTGAGAAAAATTGTGTTTTAGTACTAAGCTTTCGCTTTCCCAATTTATTTCAACTGATCAAATTGCCAAAACCTCTATTGTTTAAGTGGACGCCAGTATTAAAAACCAAAAAAACGAGCTTATTTTTAACATTTTCCATCACACACTTCCAAGCATCTCGCGATATCGTTAAATTTACTTAAAAATGCCTAGAAAAAGAAGTTCAATGGGGTCAAACCCAGAGATCTTGGTACCTTTTTTGACACCACGCTGCCCAAGAACATTGGTTAGAGTACTGACGGTACACTGTCTCACACCACATCACGCAGCAAGAATGGTATTGGTCCAGAACGACGCGTGTAACATATACGAAAAAGAAAGGGATACGATAGAACACCTCCTTTGTCACTGCCCTGCCCTTAGTAGACCTCAACAAATGCCTAGGATCAACATATTTGGAAGATATTGCAAGCAAAAGGCCGAATGGCCTGTTAAAACTCGCGAAGATATAAGAACTACATAAAATAACATCTTCGATAGAAAGCACTGGCAATACAATGGACCCTAGAGGTCTAAGTGAGAACTTTAGCACTTAGCACTACCTAACCTAACCTTCCCAAGAACATCTGACTCAAAAGTTTTCCTCTTTTACGCAAGTCAGTCATTAAATTTTGGACGATATGTACGCTGATTTAAGGGGTTATATGCAGTAAGAAAGCCGAAAAAAGTGAATTTTCCCGGATTTTGTCTGAGACAACTTTTAAATTTATTGATCAAAAAATTTTTTACACATATTATGTTATCTTTTAACTATATTTGGAAAGGAGCTACAGCTGGTCTCCGGGAACTCCTCTCAAAAGCGACGTTTTGCGGTGACTACTACATCTCTGAACTAAATCCTCTGAAATTAAAAAACGAAACAGATTTCGTTAAAGTAATGATAAATCTAGTAATTAATCAAAGGAATAAGCAAAATACATTTTTTTGACTAAATGGCGGTTTCTCAAAAAACAATCGATTTTCGACCAAAATTTCGGCCTTAAATTGTTTATAAAAAATATATTTAAGAAGGTCGTGTTAAAATTTGAGACTAATCAGTTTAACCGTTTTCGAGTTATGTTGGTCACCGACTTTGAAAACACCATTTTGACAAAAACGCGTTTAAAGTTTGAAAAGCACTTTAAATACACTCAGAAACGCCTTTTCAAATTTGGGTGTAACTTCGAAAATATTCACCGGAACGGTATTAAATTTTCTGTGGGTATTCTTAAATATATGTACATTAAGAAAATAAAATAAAAAACGATTTTGCGAAAATTCTAACTGTATATAACCCCTTAACACAACTGATCGATGCGATGGTGTCGAAGTAAATTAAAACATGTTTGAATTTGTCTAAATTGACATTTAAAAAACATACGATCGCTTGAGAATTGTCAAAGTCATTCAATAACTCATTTTGCCAAATTGAGGCGGCGCGCACTGTACATGGAAAATATTGTAATAATAATAATAACTTTCTATTCCTCTCTCTATTAGGTCTCTCGTTGCGTCCGTGCCTTTTTTTGCTAACGCTGATTCAAATTTTGTTTCTGATGTCGTAACGAAACTGAAATATGAAGTTTTTCAACCCGGTAAGTTTGACTGCTTTTGAAAATACGCACACATACCATTTAAGGCTTTTATATTATTATGAGTGTATGTATAATATTTATAGGTGTGTATGCATATCTCAGGACTTTGTAGAAAACAACTTGTGCAGATAATTCAATACAAATTTGAAAATATGAAATTCTTCTATAAAGTACAAAGTACCTATATGAAATATTATTACTTATTGATCAAGGCGAATCTATTAAAAGTGGTAGCAGTAGACCAGCTGATTTGGTTCTTAATGATTTTTTTAATGAAAAATAGTAAATTTTATTACGATCTTTTTGCTCTATAGGAGGAAATACTCATTTATTTTATTAAAAAAATATTGAATTAAGGGGGAGCCTGCTTTAGAGGCTTCAAAAAATCGATTTTTTCGTGGATTTTTTTGGGAAGGAAAGAAATATTCAATTGAAACTAAACTTTCAGGTTTTATTGTTATATATTTCAACAGTCTTCTCAAATTTTTTCATTAAAATATATGTCATATTATGCCTGGTACAAGCATTTTGCCGAGGCGCCTCAAGTGTGCATGTGTCGTGCGGCGTGAAAGATGCAGGTCGCAATTTTCATCAGAAACCGAAAACCCAAAAAAAATTTTATTTTAGTATAGTATAGCTTCTAGTTAAACCAAGAAAATTAACCACAAAGTGAGAAATTCAACTATTTTTCGCTAATTAAAAAAAAAAATAATTTTTTTGGAAAAACAAATTCACTTTAGATTGTTTAAACAGTGGGTTAATCTTTCTTAAGGTTTTTTAGGTTCAACTAGAAGATAATTTAATTCCGAGTACAATCAATGTTATCTCGTTTCGATAGGACGTTTAATTTTTTCCCTATCTTTCCCGCCAATTAGGAAAAATCGTAAAAATAAAAACCGAGAAATCGCACTTCGAGCGATCAGGCCGCTCGTATACCTGCCCGACGCTTGCTCACAATTTCTTCTGTAACTCCGAAAATATTTTGAATTTGCTTCTGAAATTTTGAGGACACATTCTTGGATAGTTTAGGAAGACATTTATGCAAAAAAACAAAAATCGAGTTTTTGAAGCCTCTAAAGCATATATTTTGTAACGAATTTAAATTCAAAAGTTATGAAAATTTTAAAATAATTTCAACACGACAAATAAATTGATTCTTTTTTCCATTTTTCCTTCACAAATAAATCACTTCTTTGTTTTCTACTTTGATGTGACATTCTAAGTGCCACCATCTTTAATGAATTCGCCTTTTTATTGATCTAAAAGCCAAACCTGCCACAGTCAAATAATTTGTTCTTTCAAAACTCTTTTGATAGGTATTTTAATGTTGAATTGTCTTATTTTAATTTTTTTATTTGTTTAATATTTTAATATAGGTGATATTATTATAAAAGAAGGTACAATTGGAACAAAAATGTACTTCATTCAAGAAGGCGTCGTGGATATTGTTATGGCGAACGGAGAGGTAATTACAAACAAATTTATAAATATTTATTGCTTTATTCTGTATTTTTACAAACAGAAATTTTTGAATATATTTATGTGTTTAGTTACTGAAGCAGTTTTTTTTTTTTTTTTGTAAATATGCCTTAAGGGAGGATCTTGCGTTCTTCCATTAAAAATAAATATTTTGATGTCCCATGGTAATAAATTTAACTTAGATCTTTGACCATCAAATTAATTTCTTGTATTCTGTATTTGTATTTCTACCCTGCCCACTTGACAAAATATTAGTTTGCGGAAAAAGAAATCCTTTATTTGTAATTGAATGTAATGATCGGTATCTGGTAAAGTATCGATCAAACAATTTAAAGTTTATGCTGGTTTTCAAGGTGACATTTCACAAAAATAATAATGGATTTTTTCCCCCCAATGTAATAAGGCCTCTTCGACTCTGTATCACTGGAAAAGAGCTGCCAAAAATTGCATTTGTCCGGAAGCACTTAATGAGTATTAGTAAAATCGCGTTCATACAGGGAAACATTTGTTACTTAAACTCGTTACTCATCACAGGCTTGCGCTCTGCCAATATGCTTTGTATTTTCGTTCTTCTCAATTTTGTTGTAGACTAAAATTTAGCAATTGCAAGAAATGCAGAGAACGTTAATGAACAAGGCAGAACAATAAAAGATAATTCGAAATCTTGAAGCAAAACAGGTCTCTATCTATGAACGCGGTCTAATGAAACTCTCTTGAAAGAGAGTTGACAACGTTGAAGCTAGTGAGTTATACCAGTTTTATAGCTAGCGGCGAGTCTTGCTCTATACTTTGTTGTTGCTTTCACATGCAAAATTTTCGGCAAGTGAGCTGAGCCCAGAGATAGCGAGCAGAGAAGTGGCGAAGAGGTGTCTATATGCATATACGGAGTTACTCGGGCATTATTATCTAGGTTATTTCTAATTAATCTGGTTATATGGCATGAAATATTCGATTTTAAAGATCATTATCCACTTTTTTTATATTAGGGCAAGTGTTCAATTTTCTGTGTGTGTTAAGTTAAAGGGTATTCAGTTAATAAAAATCATTATTAAAATTGTAATCAAGCTCTGACAGTTAAAAATGGTTGCTCGATAAAGTTTTAAATTTACAATTTTTCACTAAGTTTTTCAAAAAAAAATTTTAATGGAAACTATTCCACAAATTAGTTTAAAAGCCAATATATCTTTTTAGCTAACTTTCCGAGCAGCTTTTTCATATGCAAATCTTCATTTAAACTATAAAACACTCATCCATCTCAGATGCCTACGGTATCAGCAATTATTCCGGCTTAATCAACTGGGATTCTTACAAACAATGTCATGCACTTGCTCAATGATTTCTTTAAGACTTTCATTGCTCTTTATGAATTTCTGTTGCTGATAAACCTTCCAAAACTAAGAATTTTATCACTGGGAGCTATTCGACTCTTTCCATTATAAAGAGAATCCACTGATACGTAACTTCAAATAGCTTGTAAATTAAAAGAATTAATTGAAAGATCGAAATAAAATTTAAATAACGTATAAATGTTGATTGCTCTACTGGTGAAACTGTGTCGGACTTAATTGCATTGCTTGCCTTACTAATATGGAATTATTAATATTAAAATTCACTAACTCTCGCTAACTTACAGGTTGCGACTTCACTTTCCGATGGTTCATATTTCGGTGAAATTTGCCTGCTGACGAATGCAAGGCGAGTTGCCAGTGTGCGTGCCGAGACCTATTGCAATTTATTTTCATTGAGTGTAGACCACTTCAATTGTGTTTTGGACCAGTATCCCTTGATGAGAAAAACTATGGAAACAGTTGCGGCAGAGCGTCTAAACAAAATTGGAAAGAATCCCAATATCATGCAACAAAAGGATGAACAAATCAGTAATCCGGAATCGAACACCATCACCGCAGTAGTGAATGCGTTAGCTGCCGAGGCAGACGACTGCAAAGACGAGTAAGTTGACCAAGTTTTGAGTAAGTTGAAGAGAAAGAAAATATCACAGCAATAGAATGTAGATAGTAAGTGTAAAATAAGTATGAATTAAACTTTTCGGATCAAGCTCATCATATGGCATTATAAGTACAACGGTACGGAATACATAAAATTATTATTTTTCGACACTTTTCATCTGCATGGCCATTTAAAAATTAGTTATTATTATTGTTATAGTTATTATTATTAAAAAGTGATAAGTTGTACCCACAACATAAAATATTTTTAAAAGCTCATATTTTATATTAAAATAAAATTAATTTTTATGAAAATAAGTTTTTTGTATATTTAATCATTATTTGCAGAGGCATTTCAGTTTTGTGATGCACTAATTTCTATTGTTCATCCTTAGTTCATCTACCGCCAAAAACGACCTCAACCATTAGCCAGTGCGGCTATTAAAATATGCACCACACTTTTTATTTTATATCTTTGAGTTGTTTTATTATTTTATACGTCTTAAGTCGCTGAAGTAAGGCAAAACTTCTTTCATTATTTTCATTCAATTACTCTGGTATTGGCGTTAGCAATTGCACGAGGGCATAATTTCCATAATGAGGCTTGCACAACATTCTGCTGGAACCCTAAAAATAACTCAAAATTAAAAAAAAAATTGGCTGCTTCTCAAACCCAGAACATAAATCCCATAATGAGGCTTGCACAACATTTTGCTGGAACCCTAAAAATATTTTCAAAATTAAAAAAAAAATTGACTACTTCTCAAACCGAAATGCGTGGAGTTTAATTTTGGCGGAATGTCAAAAAATATTATTGGTTAATTGAGTGAAAATCGATGACTAAAAAAAATGTATGTAAATTATGGTTAATAGGAGATTCTCAAATTTTTTGCAACAAATATGTAAGTTTATATTTTATTGAAAGTCTTGGCAATGTGTGTAGGTTAGGTTATGGTGGTGGACCGTTCGACCAACTTACTTAGACCTTGCATGTCCATTGTGATACCACTGTGCGATGCGGAAAACTCATTTATTTATCTTCATTAAAATATTTTGTGGCTCTTACAAAGTGCAGAATTGACCCAATCCCCACGCTGGATAGTTCCGAAAGAGTATTGAAAAGTGTCTACCTGCAAAACCTGCTCTGATTTGAACCAAGACTGGGCAATTACATGTTCCCACGACAGTCGGTTCTACGTAACCGGAACGACCCGGATTTATATCCGGGCAGAACTGTCACTTCAGCAGTATTCCCCGTATATGTATGGGGAATGTTTATGCTGCTACAACAACAACAACAGAAGGGGGTGTTCAAGCTGTTTTTTCCTCTTTGTGGGTCTTTTTTCCTTGTTCACTCCTCTCGGGAGCATAGAACCTCCATAAGACTCTTATCTTGAGTTGGTTTCGTTAATCTATTTGATTTCTGACAGGGTAAGTGATTAGCTTGTCCACCCACGAAATAACTACTCAACATAACCCCATTATTTGTGGGCCTCTTGCGCCTTTTAGCTTTACCGCAAAATTCAATTGCCACTGAAAGGGAAGCTTTTTGTCGGCCTAAATGTGTGTGAAGCATACCAACCCAGTTTCTAAAACACTCACTATTTTTAATGAAAATTGATTTTGTAAAAACAAAAAAACGAAAAATAATTTCTGGTATTTTCTTTAAAAAGTCCTCTTCACTTTGGCGCACACTTTGTGTGTATGTTTTCACATTTTTTCTATTATATTTGCAGCGATATTGACCTTAAGGAAAATTTACTTCATGGGTCGGAGGGCAGTTTTATGGGGCCAGTGCAAACGATACGAGAAGGACTGCCTCGACCACGTAGCGGCGAGTTCCGTGCACTCTTTGAGGGCAATACTCCATGACACTGAAGCCTCGAGCAAGTGCGTACATAGCTAGAACAACAAGATATGCAATAACAACTATTGCAAGTGCAATATGGAGGGCGATCACGACGAGCAACAATATGATAAAGCATCGGAAGGATGTACATACATGAAACATACAGCCATACTAAGTGATTGATCACACAAAGACACACACTTAAACATATTGTAGACGTGTACTCTTACTCGTAATGATACAACTAATGTCCTCAGCAATTAATCATAATTTCAGCTCCGCTAACTGTGATGACTTTAATAATAAGAATCGAAATTTGAAAACTGGTGAACTAACTCTACTCCATACAAAAATTCATACATACACGCATAAAAATAACTTAATACATATTAATTCGGATATAAAACCCATGATAATTATTATTAAATAAAATGTAGTGAAATAATGAAAACCAAAAATATATAGTACATATGTATTGTATATCTATAGAATATAAATCACTCGCTAGTGTACAGATTATTTAAGCATAAAAAGACGACGATGGCGACTCGAAGAGACTTCAAAACAACACTATAGAAATATAAACAAATTTTGAAAAAAAAAACCAAAAAAAAAAATATATATATAAAAATACATGAAACAAACCCCTATCATACCAAACCAACAAAAGCAAATTGCATGTTAGAAATACGCTGCATAGCAATTAAATAACATTGCGATTATTATTACTGTTAAAGCCGAAACAAAAATTATAAGTTAAATTAATTTACACAATGAAATATATAGTAGTTATAACGCAACCTGAGCAAGGAAACAAAAAGCAGAAAATAAAACATTGAAAAACTTAATAATTAAAAGTAAATAAAAAAAACTGTGCGATCGACCAGCGTTAAGCATACCGAACACAAAAATAATACAACCTACCTAAAATGAACATACATAAGTACATACAATACAAACCAACCAAAGCAACTAACATACATACATATACACTTACCTGAAACAAACAATAACGCTACTTACTTACATAAAGTAACAGTACATGGAATATAGAGAAGTTTTGTCTTTTTATAGCAAGCTGTTATATTTTTTTAGTTAAATCGAAAAATTGCAAGTTGTATTTGTTTAAACTAAGATGAGAGAAAAGTACTCTTAGAAACTGTACTCATAGCAATGAACAGGAACAGCTAATAGGCATATGAGAGCACATGAATACATATGTTGAAACAGATTAAAATGAACAAAAAGAGAAAATGAGACAAATTAATGAGTATCTTAGTATTTTATTACACGTAAACTAATAAAACCAGAAGGACAACGTTTGCCTTGAAACGAAAAATGTATTTTTTTTTCATTTACAGTATACAGCAACAGGCAATGAAAAACCTCCTGGTGTCTTGCTGCCATGAAAAAGCTCCTCATATGTACAAAAAAAGAAATAAAAAAACAATATCTGCCGTTCGGAGTCGGCTTAAAACTGTAGGTCCCGCCATTTGTGAACCAAGACGCACGCAACAAATAGGCGGAGGAAACACCCAAAGAGATGTAAGCGCCAATTATACTTGTATATATGTATATATAGGTATGTATAAACAGCAACAAAGCTTTCAAATGAGCGGCCGCCGTAGCCGAATAGTTGGTTCGTGAATATCATTCGGTAGTGCGTAGATTCGAATCTCCGTGCATGAAACTGCAAAATGGTAGAAAAAGTTTTTTTCTAATAGCGGTCAGCCCTCAGCAGGCAATGGCAAACCCCCGAGGTAATTTCTGCCATGAAAAAGCTCCTCATAAAAAAAAATTATCTGCCGTTCGGAGTCTGCTTAAAATTGTAGGTCCTTCCATTTGTGGAACAACATCAGACGCACACCACAATATGTAGGAGGAGGAGCTTGGTCAAATACCTAGCAGTGTATGCGCCAATTTATTTATTTTTAAAGCTTTCATATACTAACATACATACTCGTATGGGTGTATTTTTTGAGTACCTTTAAAATTCTCATAAGAAAATATTATATTTACTACAAATTTACGAGGTGCGGCAATTAACTTCCGGGTAATAAGCAAACTAAGTTAGAAGAAAGATTTTTTATCGACTTCCACAATAGTCTCCCCCTACACAATGATTCTTACGTTGCTCCCAATATGGAAAGCATCCTTGGTAGCCCTCCGAGGTTATTCCGTTCAGCACTGCGGTTACAGCTTTCTTGTCACCCTTCACTCTGGCATGATGAGTAAGTTCTTCTTCGGGAATAAGAAAAAATCGCAGGTGGCGATAGAACTGTCGGTTGATCTATTTAAATACGGTGGCAAGAAGCAGGCAATCAGCCCTTAGGCAAAATAGATGATTCCCCGTAGAGACACTTGCTGTCTTGACAATTCCCATATTTTAGAGCGCTATACAGTGAAATCGCGATAAGTCGTAACAAATTTGTCTGCCCTGCATCACTCATATTTTTCCCCCAACCGAATTACTTAACTGTAGACAACTCTCGCATGTTGCTTTGTTTTTTCAGCTACAAGAATGATAGAATACAATATTGCACCCATTATAGAGGTGTGACGTCATACTGGTGCAGAGGGAAATGTGAGCATGTGAATAAGAATGCAAGAAGAAATCACGTCAACAATAATTTAAATCAATCAACACACGAGTAAATCGGACAAGTCTGACGTCATACACACAGCGATTCTGTCACTGAGAGTGGATAAGCGGTACGAAATGGAGGTCATCTTTGTATGCTGTACATCGTGAATATAGAAAAGAATGGGCTTTGCGATTGTTCGCCTCACAGTTTTACAGCTGACTAAAACTTGCTTAGTACCTACTTTTTTGAACAGAGGTCTCTATAATATATAGATACGTAAATAAACGCATAAGAAGGGTTTTTGTGGACACAAAAACGATGTTATTATTTTGAACATAGAAAAAGTTTTCATTTGTGGGTTTTAGAATTAACGCTAAGTAAATATATAACCATAAAATGCATGCATCTACATAAAAAACTTAATGCACTGCATAATAAATAATAAAGTTATGAAATATGCCTTTCCTGCGTGATCAGATTGAAGACACTTTTTCCAATAGGGTTTCTTTTGGCAATTCACGAGTGACTGCTGTCAAACTATGTATATACATAATTTTTTTCAGTATTCATTGACATTTCATCATGGGAAGACTTGCGGCTCAACAACGCATACAAATCGGACAACTGTGTTTCGAAAGTCGACGCTCTGTGAAGTGTTAATCGTGCGCTCAAGCCAATTTATGGTGTTCAGCGACGAGGCCCATTTTTTCCTTAATGGCTACGTCAATAAGCAAAATTGCCATATTTGGGCTGAAGAGCAGCCCGAAGCCATTCAAGAACAGCCATTACATCCAAAACAATCGTTTGGTGCGGCTATGTGCCGGAAGAATCATCGGCCCATATTTCTTCAAAGACGAGACTGGCGCCAATGTAACAGTGAATGGCGAACGCTATGCCGCCATGATAAACGACTTTTTAATGCCGGATATTGAAGGCCGTCATCTCCACAACATTTGGCTCCAACAAGACGGCGCTACTTGCCATACACACCGTAATACAATGGATTTATTGCGCCTCGGACTAGTGCATTGGTCACCAAGGTCGTGTGATATCACACCTTTGTACTCTTATTTGTGGGGGTATGTAAAGTTTAAATGCTTCGTGTATACACCAGCTTCGATTGAGGCATTGGAAACCAATATTACTGAAGTATTCACGACATACTGACCGACGTTCTCCAGCGAGTCGCGAGTCATTCAAAACTGGTGTTTACGGATGGCCGAATTACGGCGCAATTGCGGTAAACATTTGAAAGGGATTACTTAAAAAAAAATTAATTTCATAAATGGTTCTACTCAAAAATAATAATCAATTTGAATTTTCGTTGTTTTATTTTAATATAAAATCCGATACCTCTACCATTGATCACCCTTTAGATAATGAGCTCGGAAAACATCTAACTTGGCATTTACACGAAGCAGTTTTGCAAAGACAATAACAATACATTCGCATTTTTTTACTTAGCATTCACAATTCTCTCGAAGACGTAAATTTGGCAAATGATTTGACATAACTTGCAAATTCGGCGATGTTTAGTTTTAATGCGTGAAAGAATCGAAACCAAGTAATTTGTACGAAACGGCACTAACGGCGGTTGCTTCAAAATGAATTGTCTTCACAACTATCCGGGCATCAAAGCTTACTAAGTGAAACCAACTCCATCTCCAGCTTATCTTTCCAACACAAAGGAGGCCTTCCTCTTCCTCTGTTACCACCAAATGGCACCGTATCGAGTAAGTTTAGAGCTGGCGCGTTTGTATCCATTCGAACGACATGAACCAGGCAGCGGAGTAGCTGAATTTTTATTATGACATTTTGGTTGTACGCATATTATGGAGTGTTCCTTTCCCATAGCCAATAAGCTTGATTAGAAAAAGGTTAGTTAAGACCTCCTCATATTACAACCTCGGCTGTGTAGGCTCCACTCATTAATTACAGCTACATTGCACCCTGTAACATTTTTGATGGCCTGGTGTTGTTGTTTTAACAGTAATGGTAGCCCTGTCAGTGGAGGGCATATCACCGGTCATCTTCGTCTAGCTCATCTAGGGGTAGGCCTGGCCTGGTGCTGATACTCGGCTAATTAGCTGCCGCATTCGAACTTAATCTTGCGCCATAAACTATAAGTAAACTATATTAAATTTAGTAGTAGTAGTAGTATTTATTAAATAATAACTTTTCATCAGATTGTCAACATTTTATTGACAGAACGCGTGACGTTGCCACTGTTGCAGAAATGATGTGACAGAACGTGACGTTATCTGCATCCAATTCGCCTTGCTGTTATCTCGTAAAAAGTAACATTGCCGTAATTATTACAGCGCGTACACACTCCCCCTTCAATCATTCGCCTAAAAACCTTTTCCCCTTGAAAACACAATATACGCACAAAAATAAATCACCATATTTTTTTACATCCCACTATGTATTTTGAATACATAACTTTGGCTTAAAATACATGTCGAGTTTAGATCAAATGATGTAGTTGCAAATAAATATCTCGTCGAAAAGGATTCGTCGTCAACAATTGAAAAGGAAGCTTTCGAATTGTGTCGGGTACATTTTCGCACAAGTCCAATCTGCCTGGATGGTATACATTGTGGTCTATGATGCATTCATAGTCAATGCCCTTATTTTTAAGATCAATTAATTCGGCTAACGAAGGATATTCGCCTAATTCGAGCATAGAAAACCTATGACAAACACAAACTAAATTAAATTTCATTTATTTTCCAAACCAAAATTTGAGTCTCACGTCGGAAAATGTTCGCGTAGGTGGTGCAATCTTTGCTCTCCCTGAAAATAAATAGATTTACAACATTTAGTGGATGCCACTTTATTAACCAGGTGTACATATATGTATAAGGTGTATAATACATATATGTACATACATGTATGTATATATATACATATATATATCTGCTTGTTGTAAATATTTGAAGCTCAAGTTTTAAACCAAAAAATGGAGACTCGTGTAAAAAATCATATTTATTTTTTTTAATTCATAAAAACAAAACATATGAGTATTTTTAAGATCTCGAAATTTCTTAATGCGTATAACTGCAAAATCAAATGCTTATGTACTTTAAACAAAATTATTGTCATTCAACTCTTAAAATTAATATTTTTACAAAAATATCGACTAATTTAGTTATATTAAATTGCTAGATGTAGGCATATGGATATACATATATATACAAATAAATTAATGAAAACTGTTCACCTTATCAGATTTCTGCCATTCTTCATCATAGAGAGCAAACCCATTTTCAACCAGCTCTCTATTTATCTGTACAACCTCGCTTCCGTTAGTATCACATAAAACCATGTAGACGATTCGTTTCTAAATGAAAACAAACCATAAATATTTGTAGGAGAAAATAAAATTCCAAATTACCGCTTCATAAATTTCTGAGACTTGACCGTAAAGCATCAATTCACAAGATAAGGATAAAAAATAATGTATAGATTCTTGGCACCAGTGTAAATTTTTTGGACGAATGTGTGATAGTGACCCACGAATAGCTTGCTTGGGTAATGTTGCAAAAGCTGTCAGCAAGAATTTGATATTGTCGATTGATACTTCCGAAACGGTACCATAATCTACAAAGAGCACCTAAAAACAATAAATTTTAATACATTAATAAATCAAGTTAGTTTCAACTAAACCATTAAACCCGTTTACCTTGGTTTTGTTTTCAATAACTGCAGACAGGACTTCTGCGCGATGCCATAGGCCCTTATATAGCGCGGCACATACCTGGCCCGGACATATACACATTCGTGGTATGCAAAACTCGTCAGGTTCAAGCGACATATAAAAGCGTCTATAAATTTTAAACTATTAACACATTTTCTCAAGTTAGAAATTAAGGGTCCTTACTCAATTTGAAGCATCAGCATGTCCAATTCATGGTGTTCTTTGTAAATATGAAACCAAAACTTAAAAGGACTATGAATCTATAACATAAATATTTTATCGTAATTCCTTTTCTTATTTACTTATTCTATTACCTCTGAAATAAATATTCCAATTATAGAGCCACTTCGAATATTGTCTGGTAGCTTATATTCTGGTATCTTCTTGCCAAACGTCATCGTGTTTTCCGGGAAATCCATTCGGAATACTAAATTGTTCTTTAAGTTCAATATATAAATGCAGTGATTAATTTTCAACTTTACTAAGAGATTTATAGAAATGTATATATTAATCTTACGGCGGCATACGCGGGCACAGCTTCTTCCATATCATCGATACATTTGTTTCTCATCGTGTGATTTGTTTAAATCGAAGACGTTCTGAGTTGTACAAGCATAACTTCTCGTCACCGTATTATTTGTTAACATTTTCGTATGCACTTTTTGTGGAAAATGAATTGTCGGTAAGTTTGGTTTTTCAATTTCTATATTTAGTTCTCTTAAAGGACCCGAAGTATGATTATCATCGTCAATTTTACACTGCTCAAAAAGTCTCTCAAAGCTGTCAGTTTCGGTTGCTGGCGGATTAGCTATGGTGCCCTGTATTTGTTCCACCAGCTTATGAGAGTGCGTCCTCGGTATTTGACATACTTGCGGGGCCAATTTTTCAGCTTCTATAGTATGTCTTTGCTCTTTTGGAGGATTTGAAGGTAGCGGCGAATTCAAATTCTCCTTCCTCATTCCATTCAAGTTTCTCATTTCATTCGCAAAACGATTAACAGCAAATCCCTCAGGTAATTCGAGTGCCTGACATTTTATTACCGTATTTCGAGGAGTACTCCTAGTCACTGAATGGCTGAAGCGTATATTACTGGTGGGAAGATTGTCACTCGTAAATTGATTAGAAACCGATTTCTGTCCTGCAGAATGTGAAATCTTGGAGTTATTAAAATCATTTCGGGGAATGCGTAGACGTGGTGGTTTAGCTCGCGGTCGAGCTCTTGTCTTCTTCTGCTGGCACACCATCTTGCGAATGTGATCCGATTTTTCATTATGAACAATACGAACTGTAGCTGAAGGGCCACTTCCACAAATCTAGGACAACTCAAAATGTTAAATGAATTTTCTTTTGGTATCTAGTACTTACTTCAATAGTATCAGAAATGGAACGAAGGAACAACTCCAACGTTTGAAAGCCAAGTTTTTTATATGGTATTAAGGCTCCCTCGGTACTGCGAAAGTCTCGATTAAGTGCGTCGATAGTAATCACATCAGGGCACGACAATACAAGTGATTTTATTATTAATTTTATTTCCTGCAGGTACCCAATTTCCATTTCAAGAATTATTTATGTAATTTACACCCCTAAGCAAAATAAATAAAGAAAATATTGTTAACTGTAAACAGCTTTTAGCCGCCGGCGTCTACTTTCAAAAGTTGTTGTATCCTTTTCTTAAAAAGCCCCCACACGTGTAATTACACTCTGTTTATAACAATACTAATCTAAACAGGGCGATTTAGTGACAGCTGATTTGTTCTCTTTCTTTCGCTTCGAATATTAGGATATCAACAAGGCGAATTGAGCACCATAGATGGCGCCTTCCCAAAGCAGTTACTTTATTTTTCGCGATTTTGACAATTCTGACGTCAGACACCTTAATCCTACAAAACCAAAGTGTGTAGGAGAAAGTGTATACTTTCTTGTATTTGGCAGCTTCTATTGCTTACGTCTAATCTACTCTTCACAAACAAGTAATACCAATTCATTTTGCTTGTATATTCTTGGAGCATGCCGACACCGCCAATTCGAAAGACACAAGCTCTTGTTCTATCCTTCTTGCTTATTAATTATCGTAATTTCTAGATTTGGTAACTCGTACCTTCTGGAGACATCGGTCTCGCCTAGCTCTGTCTTGCCATTTGGTGCAAGGCGAATTCATGTTTTTGTTTTGCTATCGCATTTGTTCGTTATTGCCGTAATTGCTAGACGTTTCGCGAGGTTTCTTGTTTTGCTACAATCCGCTATATATTTCATTTGAAAAAAAAAGCGCCGCAGGCGATGGAATAAATGAAAAATTAACTTTTTTATAAATTAACTATTTTTAAATTATACCTGTGAAGCAAACAGTATATAAACACGGAAAATATAATAAGTGGAACGAAACTGTAGTATTTTTGCATAGAATTCGTTTCCGCGTAAGCAGCAGCTTTTCAAAAACAAAAAAAAATAACACTTATTAGTTCAACACCGGCTACGCTGCCCAAACCATTTTTACGTGAAGTTAACATTTTTTGCTGTTCTTTCAAAAATCATATTAATATTGTATTTAAATACATATAAACTCAATAAATATTTTTTAGAGCTTGTAAACGTCTATGCCCTCATTACTTTAACAGAAAAGAGTGTATGAAAATTGTGTTCCCATGTTACCTCGACTTTATTCACAAAAAATGTGTAATGAATCAAATTTTTGAATCTATTGGGATAACAGTCGACAACTATTTTTTCAAATATTCACATGCGATAATTGTTTCGGTTAGCAACCATCGCTTTATCTATTTGACCATTTAGTTGAATTTCTTTCTTTACCAATACTGCGATTTACTGCGATAACACAACATAGGTATCATTCATGTTCAAATTTACGAAACGCTGAAATTTAAACCTTAATGCCACTGTTACATGAACATAATTTGAGTAATACCTGTGTAATTCCATTAAAGAGATCTCTTTTCTGCCTTCACTTAAATTTACGAATTGAAATTATAGCTTAAACTAACGCTATTTGGGCAAACGACTCCTCATATAAATTTTGACAGCTTTTTTACGAGTTGGTGAGTTTATGAAGTTTACGTTTAATGAATACAAAAAGATCGATAATACAACAAGGTTTTGTGTATTTGATGAAACCAAAAGTTAACGAAGGCTTTCACCTCTTATAAAAAATCCCAAAAGATTTTTAGCCTATAGATCTGCTTTTCTTATTCGTACTTAAAAATGGTAATTTTGAAACGTTTTGTTGTTCTGAAATTATCTGAAAAGTTATGGCACCATATATTTTGTGGGTCGAGGAATGTATTTGTGACATTTATGTTTTCCAAAAATTTACACTAGGTGGCGCTGTCCCACAATTTTCCTATGGTTTCTTTTCATTTATTTTTTTTTTAATTCTCAATAACACAAAACTTGTCTGTTTTTAAGAAAATTATTTTTTTAATATTGCTATAAATAATTACTTAAATAATATGAAAAATTATGATATACAAGCAAAAATTAATTGTACGCATTTTGCTACAGCAATAAGCTGTTCCTTGGTTTTTTTTTTAATTCACGAAATTTGTCGTAAGTTCATATATTTCATCCATAAGCTCAAGAATGATAGAATACAAGATTAATAGAAACAACCAAACACAAAAAATTGTACACACGCACAAACACTTTCTTGTCACAGCCTCATCCACATAAAAACGCAAAAAATGCATTTGTAGGCTTTATATTTATTTTGTGCTTTCACAATTTAACACAAGGCTAATGC